>VRLP01005224.1:0-39171 GCA_009660295.1 Lophius piscatorius | reverse complement strand
AGCTGGTGCACAGTATCTCTTTATTTATACTATCTAACACGAGGAAAAACAGGAACTGAAACACTTCAGGTACTCACGATACACGGTGAGGGTTTGGGACACGAGGACATCATGCAACGAACTGGCACAGAAGGGAAGGTAAGGACAGACTTTATACACACAGACATAACGAGACAACGAGACACAGCTGGAGGGGAAACACAGGTGAGCGTGAGGAGCAATCACAAGACAGACAGAGAAAGGAACACAGAGGCGTGACAAAAGGAACACAGAGGCGTGACAAAAGGAACACAGAGGCGTGACAAAATGATTCACCCATTCACACAGACATTCACACAGACATTCACACAGTGGAGAATTTCATTTCACTTTCAGGGCTTCTTTTTTAAAAAAAAAAGAATTTCCTTCTATCAAACATAAACTCCCTGACAGATGAAATTCAGCAGGTTGGTCCTGTGTCAAGGAATAAACCATTAGATTTGGATAAAAGTGCAAAATACAAAATGGAATATTGTAAGGTAGGGATTTTGGACCCTTTTTCTTGACATATTCTATGGAGATAACTTTGACTTGAAACTCTAGGATTAGTTCTGGTGGTCGTATTATGAAGGTCAAACTATAAGAGGACTGTTGGGTTTTGGTGCAGTGACCTTATGGGGAAACTGAGGTGCTTTGGTGGAGGTTTGCGCTCAGTGCTGTCTAGCATTCTGTCTGGAAATGAATTATTGAACAACACCGTCAACAAGACTAATAAGAAGTGTTCAATTGTCTTTGGTTAATAAATTCGGCCCCCGGGGCCAACTGTGGCATCACATGTATTATTCAGTATCCGTGCCACTAGAGAAAGTGTTCAGTAAGTGAGTCGTCAAACAGTGATGCCAACACCTCCGGTACTCAGCAAGTGGGTCGCCACACTCAGTTCACTATCACATTCTTCAGATTGCAAAGTACTTCAGATTGTTCAAGTCAAACAGGCAGTTCAAAAATAATTATTCTAGTCATTTCTATTTTTAAGAACTAGACTTGGATATGCTTTATTGATCCGAGAAGGGGAAATCCATTTATATGTAAAACCTATGATTGTGGATAGGTTCAATGTGTAAAACATGTTTAAACAATATTTTAGATCGTCATATGTCGTTGTCGTACGTGTGTGTGCTTATGCAAGAGACAAAAAGATATCAATCATAATTATTCCTTTTCCTTTCTTTTGTCATCATATGAACAAGCATACAACGGCCAGGCGCATTTGATCTGATTGGGGGCTTCAGTCACATGTAAGATGAAATAAGTGGTCGATTTTTTGTTTACTTTTATTATATCCCAGAAGGTCTGGCTCCAGAACCTTCATGTAAACGCTATAATTCTGAAATAATTTACAATTCATGGATCATTTTCAACCTTTTTACTTTCACCTCTAGCGGGAGCCTTAACCTCCAAAGGTTTTCGGGACACCATTTCTCAATTGTGTGCTCAATTTAGTTTAAATTGGGTGCATATGATTCGACTTGAGGAGATCTATTTTGTATAAATCATATTTTACCCTGATTGTTCATATTTTACATACTAACTTCTCCAGAAAAACCGAACATAAATCCCTAACCGTTGGTCCAATTTGGTCCAAATTTACCTCATATGAACAATCTCATGGAGATCTAACTTGTATCTTTCATGTTTTACCCTAATTGTTGACATTTTTCTCTCGGGACTTGGAAACTCATTTTCTCGTGTGTATCTCTCCAACTATAAGTCCATTTGTGTCTAAATGTAGCTCATAGAAATTGAAGGAAATCTAACACGATATTGCTAACTTCATAGAAATCGTTAGGTTGAGTCAAAATAGACTGTTTGAGTTTATTGAAGAGCCACATTTAATTTTGATCTATATAGTCCTACAAAGTACAGCTTTGTGACCCAACCCCGATGAGCAGTCAGTAGCCACGTGTAGCACATGTTGAGTAAATTTGATTTCGAGATCTTGCTCAAGAGCTCTATGTCATGTTCGGGGATTGACCCAACTAACGTTCTGATTGTTGAACAACCCCTCTACCTCCTGAGCTGCAGCCGACTGACACTGTCTGATATGTGATATCTCAACAAAAACCCATCATTACACAAATGCATTGCTGTAATCCTGATGTTCTTACCAATAATAATAATAAAGAGAAATCCACCAAAACACTAAATCTGCTCTGATAGACTGTAAGGACATCTGCTCACACCGTTAACCATGAAGGTCATCTGACATGTAAATCACACCGGGGCTTTGTCCTCCTGCTCCATCCTTTACTCGATGAGCTGTGAAGGAACCTTTCTAACACAATGAGCCCCCCGGCTCTTTTCCGTTTGTCTTAACAGAGAACTGCTCAGGTCTCTCTCCGGTGGACCAATGACCAGCAGGAGGCTCGGACATAATGTGGACAGAGCTATTGTTTGTGGGGAAAAGTACCAGCCATGTTGCACTGCATGATGTGGGAGAAACAGCATGATGTGGTTTTGATAACATGGCTCACAAAATGAATCCTGCAGATTCGTTCTCGTCTAATGTGTTTATCTTAAGTTCAAATTTCACAAGTCTTTCTAGCCAATATTGTTGTTTTATGCTGAGAGCCTTAGTGTTCACATCATGTGCAGCCTGTTTTTTCTTTTACAGTTTGCACAACCGCTGAGGACTCATAGGTAGGTTTACCTGAACCGAAGTGTCAGCCCCCTCCCTCTCACCCTCTCAGGCTCAGTGAGTCACATGATTTATTTCATCCGCTGTGATAAAAATAAAAGCTCTCGTACAGAACGTTGCCATGCAAAGCCAGACAACAGTCTGATTTATTACTGTTGGATGCCAATGCATTCTGGGTATATCAGAAATTTACGAGACACATTTATGAGCATATATTAGATGTGATTTATCTTGCATGGGTTTCTGGTATGTTTAGAGCCACGGCCGGGATTCTAAAAAAAAAAATACTGATGTCATCACTACAATGGTAACTATTAACGCAGTACTTTATTTTTTTCAACACCGTCGGTTCCTTTATATGTCCATTTGTTAACAGGAGTACCTCAAGAAGTTAACCCATATATGAACTATTTCCCATTAAATAATGACTTCTTTTTTTTCAGGCAAGCGGCACATATTATTCAGTTAGAAATAGTAACTCAAAATGTTCTCAACCAAACAGTTGAGCAGGACATTAAAGGGTAAAACAGCATTATTCTTCATTCGCAATTAATCGAGTGATATGATATAGTTCGATGTTGATGCTGATGTTTGATTGCTGTTGTCAGTTTATGTATTTACTTTACCCTTTTTCATTTTTTATGAGCTGGATAGATTGTGGATCTGAATTGCCCTTTTTGGGATTAATAAGGTATTCTGAACTGAACCGATGTTTCATGTTTCCCTTTTTTTGCGCACTATTGCATCTATTTGTCTGAAATTGGTATTGGAAAAAACACAAATGAGAGAAATAAACGAAAATGAAAATAGGGTATAAAGGATGGTGATCTCTTAGATAACAATTGTGATCTTTCAGAATAAATCATATTTCAACTCAACACGCACTACAGTCATGTCCACGCGACTGACTATTTACACTCCACACACACCCTCCAAGCACCTCATCGGTTTTGCTCTCAGGCCACTGTTTCCGGCGCTAGCTCCCCCGACTGTCCTCCCTCTGCATCAACCCCTCCCCAGGTTCATCTCCACATTCAGACTCTTTTAACAGACAGGATTCACCGACCACGATGCACTTTTAAAGGTTTCAACAAAAACGATCTTTGTTACATAAAATATAACGGTATGCAATCACCAGCTACTAAATGTAAGTGGGCCCTTTTAAATGTGAGGTCTGTCGAACAAAAGCCTCATTCTCAATGATTTTATAATTGATTTTAACATGGATTTGCTCTGTTTCACCGAAACCTGGCACAAACCCCTGGACTACTTTTCACTAAACCACACCATACCCTCAGGATTTTCGTACATCGAAAAAACTCGTCTCAAGGGGCGAGGAGGTGGTGTTGCTGCTTTCTACAGGAAGGACATCAAAACAACCACCATTTCCTTCCCTGCCCCTCACTCTTTCAAACACCTTGAATTCAGACTCTCTGGTCCCGCCCCCTTGGTCTCTGCCATTATCTACCGCCCCCCCGAGCCCAACTCCTCCTTTCTCTCTGACTTTTCGGATTTCTTAACCCAGCTATGTGCCATCTCAACTGTCCGTTCTGCTCCTGGGTGATTTTAATATCCACATTGACAACACCGACTGCAAATCTGCCATAGAATTCCTGAAACTTCTACGCTGCTTCAACTTCACACAACACGTCAACTTCCCCACTCACAGCCGTGGTCACATCCTAGATCTGGGCTGCTCCACTGGTCTTACAGTACATCAACTCTCAGCCTCAACCTCAACATCTCGGACCATCTGATAATCACCATGGACATCGAGATATCCCTATCCCCATCCTAAAAGACAAACGCACAATATCCTTCAGAAATCTCAAATCTCTCTCCCCCTCCGCTCTCTCGGCCTCGCTTACCAGTAAAATGTCTGTATCCACTCCCCCACTGTCTGACAATCCCTCCGAACTTGTCAACTACTACAACGACACACTCTCCTCATGTCTCGACCATCTGGCTCCTGTTAAAACCAAAATTGTTTCATTTACACACTCAGCACCCTGGTACACTCCTGAACTCCACCTGATGAAATCCCGAAAGTGCCAACTGGAAAGACTCTACAAGAAAAACGGTTTAACAGTCCATCTTCAAGCCTACACAGCCCCTCCTCCCCCGCTCCCCTGTCCCAATAAATCCCCCAAGGCTAGGTGTCCTCTCCTACAAAATCAAATACATCCGATTTAAAACATTGTATAAAATGATGCGAAGACTTATACAGAGACATATATTTGTGATATTTGTAATCCCCCTCAATTCAAGATATCTACATAATAATATAATGCATTCTATTTATAATACTTTACGTTTTCCAAACGTAAAGTATTATAAATAATGTATATAAAAAATTACTATAAATAAAGTATATCAATAAAGTATTTTCTATTAAAGCTCAAAGTGATATTAAACTCAGTTTTGAGGCGTGGGAATGAGGTCATAGATATAATTAACTGGAATTATGACCGGTAGATTCGTCAAACTTGAATGAGGGTAATCATAATTGAATCGTAGATATCATCAAATGAATTTTGATTAGACATTTCTCAAACTGGACTAATAAATGGCGAGCCATTTTAACATTCATTCATTTTAACATTCATTCATTTTAACATTCATTCATTTTAACATTCGTTCGCTGGCATGTATGCTGGGTGACGCACACGGACAATCAGCTGCGGCTCTGTGTGCAGTTCCAGGCGCCGCCGCTGAGCCCTCAGGCAGCAGCAGCAGCAGGGAAGGATCAGCTTCATCATCCTCTCACACATCGACAGACGCGCGAGCCTGCTGTCGGAGACTGCAGCTCCATCATGGCTCTCAACATCCCCGGAGTGGTCGTCATGGTATTCTTCTACCTGCTTGTCCTCGGGATCGGCATCTGGGCGTCGTTCAAATCCAAGAGGGAGGCCAAGAAGAGCCAAGGAGACAAAACGGAGATGGCGCTTCTGGGAAACCGGGGCATCAACCTAGTGGTCGGCATTTTCACAATGACAGGCGAGTAACTGCTCTAACGCACCGGGCAACATGGAGTCAGCCTCATCTTTGTCTCACAATGTGCTTCATCCTTTCTGCAGAGGGTCTCTAGGGCAGTTAGATCTCATTTATAACATATGTCTCCTTTTTTGTTAGAATAAAATAAAAGATCGGATCAGGTAAGTCGAGCTTCCGTCCAACTCAGTTTCACCTTTTGTCTCATTGAGACGCCTAATAAAAACCCAACATGTGCATATTATACATTTAATGATAATGATGGTAATCATTAAATGATAATAATAATTATTATTATAATCATAGTAATATTAAATCTTATAATATTTTAACCACTTTCTCTATTTTTATCGTATAAAATTACTTTATTTACAAAGTGATTCACATAAGTCAACAAATGAAACACTGAACAATTTAACTGATTAACAACTAATTCAATATCAACAGTTAAGAAGTTAAATCAAATGAAACACTTAACATTTGAAATCGAATACAATTTGTTAAGATTATAGAAACAACAAACAAAACAAAAGAATCAAGCTACAAAGGTAATGAATGTAATACAATTAATAAAATAACACAAAACAAACGGGAAGTAGTTGTAAGAAAAACAAATAAAAGTTGCAGGTAAAATGAGCTACAGAGTAAATAGATAAATTCTTATAAATTAAACAAAAACTACATGCTACCACTTTGCAAGGTACTAACTAAAGCAGATTGGGAAGTTCTGGAGTTGCTCTGACCCAGTTGTAGAGGAATCACAATTTCACCGGCGTCAAAGTCACTCTGGATTCTTGTGCTCGGCCGTTTTTCCCTGCTTTGAGTAAAAAAATATCCACTTGATGCCTAATATATCCCAACCACTGACGGGTGTCATTGTAATCTAATAATCTCATTCACTTCACCTGTGATCGGCTATAATGTAATGGCTGATTCTGTAAATGTAGCAGGTAAAATGAGCTGCAGAGAAAAAATAAGACCATATGGTAAGGGAGGAGTTTTATGGAGATGTTTTAAAGCGGGCTGTGAAATGCAATGCAGAAGAAACGTATTGGAGGTACACGGAAGAGTAATACTATTTTAACCGAAGAGAATAAATAATATTTTAACTCTCTGAATAACAATGTCTTGTTACGGTTTGCACCTGTCAGTGGGTGAGATATTTTAGGCACTAAGTGACCTTGAACTTGATGTATTGGAAGCAGTAAACGTGTGACTGCTTAAGGATATAAATGACTTTGACAAGGGCCAAATTGCAACGGCTATACAACAGTGTCAGAACACCTCTAGAACCTCAGGTCTTGTTAGGTGTACTCGGGTCTTCAGTGCTTAGTAAATACCAAAGTGATCTAAGGAAGGGCAACTGGTGAAATGGGGACAGAGTCACAGGTGCGCAGGGCTTAGTGGAGAAAAGGCTCATCCATGCTTTCTGATACCCCGGAAGTGAGCTACTGTATCATAAGGTGTTGATAAAGTTCTTATAGAAAGTCTTTTCTCGACTATGGGGGCACAATATTAGAAAAGTGGCTCTTATGTTATTTCTGATCCATGTATGTCTAATGTTAAACATCTAAACATGTTTGTCCACATTTTCAGAGAGCTTACTAATCCGGACGAGACGGACACAGAGCAATACCACCAGAAATCATAGCCGGTAGCATTAGCATAATTCAAGGAAGAAATGACAGACACCATAAAGAGGAAGAAAGTAAATGAAAACAAACCAATATACAACATTTTAAGTATTTCACGACCTAATAGACCATCACAGCGTAAACTTTTTGACACTTTTAACTCCCCATGAACATTATCAGATCGTCTTCTACCACTTCCATGTTTGTTGTTGTCAAAACCTTTGACTCTTCACCGCTATCTTGTGGATGTTTTGATTCCAACGTAAAGTACATGAGGAATTTGGATGCAGACGTTTGAAATATATATACATATATATCCTTTATTTTACCAGGTAAAATAAAGGATAGACCTGGGCAAGACAAGATCACCTGCATCAACAATTAAAAAGACACAAAACATTACATACATACATATGAACAACTTTCATGCTTTAAAATGAGAGAATATAAAGAATCAATCAAAATGATTGCAGTGGGATTTCAGAAATATCTAAATTGACGAATTGCAATATTTTCACGATCCTTCAAAATGGTTTTAAAGTCCCCCAAAGTAACAAATTCTGACGGTTTAAGTTCCTTCTGTAAAGTATTCCAGGAAGAGAGAGCAGCAAAACTAAAAGCTTTTTTCCCGAGCACGGTTCTTCTCTGGGGACCGTTATTCGTAGAACATTTTGAGAAACGTAACCCATACTGCTTTTGGTTATTACAGATGTATGTACAATTATAAACCAGAAGCAGCTCAAGGAAATAATGTTTGTGTTCGTAGGTAAATGAAGCATAAATGGAACTTTACAGGGTCTGACGAGTCTGATATAGAAGCTGAGTTC
Organism: Lophius piscatorius; assembly: GCA_009660295.1. Taxonomy (NCBI): domain Eukaryota; kingdom Metazoa; phylum Chordata; class Actinopteri; order Lophiiformes; family Lophiidae; genus Lophius; species Lophius piscatorius. Next base: position 31,042 of record VRLP01005224.1, on the reverse strand, counting down.
AATTCCATGGAGATCCTTAAAGTCAAGAAAAATTACTTCTAATCCAGTCTAAAATGGACCAGAAGCCGCGAAGGGAGGCTTAAATAGGGGCGATATAATCCCCCCTTTGTGATGTAGTTAAAAGTCCGGCGGCTGGATATTGAACCCCCCGAAGCTATGCAATCAAGTCGTGGCTAAGGCATGTCAAGACCCCATTACAAAAATCCAGACAGGAAACCATTAGAGCTCAAATCAATCTTTGAAGTCATTAAAACAAAGAGACTGGAAGCTCAATATACATTTCTCAGGTGGAAAATCATCATGACTGAGCAACCCTTTTAACATGAGACTCGAGAGTGAGGTTCTGGTCTAAAATTATCCTAACAGTGGGTGCCACATGTTGTCCTAGAGATCCAGGAGCAGGCAGAACTTGGAAAGGAGTAAGCCCGGGGCCTGTAATAAGGATTTCCGTTTTGGAGGAGTTAAGCTGAAAATAATTTGCTGACATCCAATCTTTAACCTCAACCAGGCATTGATTCAAGGGAGATAACTTAGCGGATTCACTGGTTTTCAGGAAAAATTCAAGCTAAGTATCATTTAGTACAATGAAATTAAATATCATGCTGTATAAGAGTCTGGCCCAAGGGGAGTAAGGGAGACAGAATAAAACTGGTCAGACAATTTTTGAGAGGAAGTAAAGCCAAATATTCTGTTTTTCAAACAGAAAATTAACCTCTCTAAACCTTTCAGTAATGAGATTATTATCTAGAGGTGAGAGAAGTAGCAAAGTAACTACCTTTACTCAAGTCAAAGTAAATTGATTTGTGAAAAAAGAGATAATAGCATTAATAGTAATATTTAACTTGTTTTTACCAAGTGAAGTAAAAAAGTACAGGAACTGCAATGTACTCAAAGCATTAAGGTAAAAAGTGGAGGACAAATACTTGACTGATCTTCATGTCATTGTAATTAAAATAATTCAGTCTGTATGTAGTATACATGAATATGTATAACAACTAGAGGTGCACCGATTGCAATTTTTTTTTTGGCCATCACTGATTTTCATAAAGTTTGACCGTCCGATATTGATTTTTTATTATTTCAAGTATTAAAATCATAATGAGTAAGTTATTTTAAGTGCTCTTATTTTTGAAAGATTACGGTGGAAGTAACAAGCCTAGTCGGCATTATGTAATGTGCAGGTATTCTGACCTGTTGAAATGTGTAACGTGTGATTAAGTTCGTTGTGCCGAATGTTTTCGGGGTTATTCCGCCACAGCTGATTTTGTTCATACTGGTGTTACAAATGCGAGATTTATCTTTTCTGGTTTACTTGTATGTCACACGTTTTGGGGAAACCGATAAGCCTTAAGTGAGGCTGCATGGCCGATTGCCGATTTCATCAAACTAGTCCTCCCCTCTAATTACAACAAATGATTTGTGATAATTAGTCCGTCTTAAGTAGTCACTTTAGACTCTTTGAGGAGACTGATATTGCAGCTCATCTGCCCTGAAAAGCAGCAGGTACTGTATATCCCGCCTTGAAAGCTGGATACTGGTGGTGGTGGCTGATGACTCTGCTGAGACTGATGAATGATGCGGTTGATGGATTTGTAAGGACTGGGTGGAGATGGGTTGGCGGAGTTGCACAAACTGGTAGCATGAACTGACTCGATGTATGGAGGGAGTCATATTCTAAAAGGTGGCAGCAAGATGGTGAATGGCTCATGATGACAGTGTGTCACCGTGATATTGGATAGATGTAGGGCGACTGTTGAGCACAGCTGATATCAAGTGATGCCCCAGATGGTAAAGTGGGTTAGTTAGACTGAGCGGGCATGAATTATAGGAAAGGCAAAGTGATATGAGGGGAGACGGTCGCCTGAGTGTTCAAGGGAATAATCTGAGAGCTTCATATTAATTAAAGGGATTATGAACAGCAGCAGTTTAAGTGAATTAGTAAATCTGAATTGCTCATAGATACGAATATGAGCATGAATGGTTTTTTGTCTGTATGTGTCTGGCCCGAGATTAAATAAAGCCTTTTCTAGGTCAGCTGGAAGTGGCTCTAGCCCATGCGATAACAGGAAAGTGGATGGATGAATTTCAACTTCTTGCCATTTACAAGGATATAAAGAATGTTATGTAGAGAAAAAAAAAGTGAATAAAAAAAGTTGTCAATGTCGCGTATCTATTTTGTGCATGTTTTTCCGATGGCTGTCTTGCTATATCTGTTGTGCATGATGCACACCGGCAGATCCACAGAAACGTTCTAGCTGTTATCATCCATCCAGGTGGAAAATCATCTCAGAGAAGCAAACCTATCTTTCTTTGTCTTTCGGCTTTTCCCTGTCAAGGTCACCAAAGCAGGAAATCTCTTTCCATCCATAGTTACCGCTGGTACCCTGCTGGTTACCCATGTGGTTCAAATTCAATGGCGGGCCATGGGTTTTTTCCATCCGGGCCTTCAGTGCTGTACTCGCGCAGTTACACTGCCCTCAAATACCTTCACAGTGACACTACAGATACAGGCTGTTATTGCACTTTATAACCAGCACAACCGATGTCTATCAGCACAACCGACTTCTCTTAGCAGTTTTGACTGCAAAGACATAACATGAATAAAAGCGCAAGGACAAACGCAGGTTCCATATCTTGATTGTGTCATAAAATGGTGAAATTATCTCACATTCTGGGAGTTCTGGCATCATTGATCAAACATTGCACAGAGGGTGTAATTATTATACAAATATGATCCTTATCTTGCGTCTAGAAACGGTGAATGGAAGCCTCAGGAATCACTCCTATGACCAGCCCTCACCATAGAAGTACTGAGCTACTACACTCCCATGCGTAACCATTGCCAAACATATTTTAAGCTGGACTTTTTTCACAGAATAATACATAAAATAATAATTACAACTGAAAGACTGTGACTAGACATGTGTAAGGGTCCTACATGTCTCTTTCTTTTATGTATGTATGTTTAATGTATGTATGTTTTTGTTAGTTAATCAGTTCACAGGCATGTGTACATTTGGCAGCAACACAAATATTAACTTCGCTACCTCTACGACTTGTATTTAAAATACTCCAAGAAAAATCTCCATAAAATCCATTTAAAAAAATAACAAAAGGAAAGAAAAAGTTTAAACTAACATTTAAAAGTCATATATGAAAGTGAGGCCTTTTAGTTTTGAACCCAAGCTGTTAATACACATATGCGTTTTTATTGTTAAACCGATTATGGTATCTTTCATGTGAATTAGGGTTTTTCGAGTGTAGAAAATCCGTAAGATTTCCAGGTGTTCCAGTATAGTGGATATGTATGCAGTAATGGCCACCACCCTCTTTTATATGTTTATATGTTTGTGTGTTACAGCCACGTGGGTTGGAGGTGGGTTCATCGTGGGAACAGCAGAAGCAGTGTACAACCCCTCCATGGGACTTCTGTGGGCTGTAATGCCTGTCACCGCAACCATGTGTTTCATAATTGGTGAGATTTACATTTCTTGTAATGTATGTCCATTCCACCACAAATACAAATTTTTACTTGACTTTATACATGCAAATATTGCTTTGCCGCAGCTTACGCATGGCAAGAGGTCTGTGTCCAGGTTCCAGAAGTACATAAAACTAACATAAGTGAATTTTGAGAAATCTTATTCAAGAGACAATAGGACCATAAACACAGTCTCCTTATCCCATCCTCTCCAAAAAACCAACAAAGCAGCCTGAGGAGCAGATGGCATTTTGTATGGGAGCGTCAGTCATGGCAGTGTAAAGCATCGTGCAGCGCTGCCTAAGTACAGTCAATATACCATGTCATTAGAACTACGTGCACGAGCACAACCAAGCTGAGAAAACCGTCGTAACGAAACCTATGCTTTTCAGCCACCATGAAAACCATATCGGATTCAGTCTATTTGCCTCACTGATCCTTACGAGCCTTAACTTCTCTCTCTCTGCCTTTAAAAAAGTAAGAAGCTCTGGAGTGTAACATCAAGCGTTGGCTAAAGCTCCTGGGCATACCGTGAATAAGTATGAATGTCCTTTTTAATTATAAGTAATGCAGGTAGAAAATATGATGATAAAAAATGAGAGGGAACATTGAGTCTCCTACCAAGGGCATGACTGCTTTTGCAAACAGGTGGACCCGTCTTCTTGCATATTGGTATAGCTTGAACTAGGGAGACATGCTGCCTTTTTTGTAAAGCCAGGCTTATTATTACAGTCAAGGCCTGCCCAAGTGGCACTAGGCTAAACAAGAACTCTGGCCCGGCCCCACCCCCAATCCTCCATCTGTTGAGAAAGATTGCGTAAGGAGATCAGACCTTCCCCTTTGGCAGACCCAGAGAAGGGAAAGCTTGAATACTCACACTTGTGCCACTTTACTAAGGCTTAGGTCGTAACAGGCTTACAGAACCCTTGAGCTTGACCTCTCTGTCTGCTTGTTGAAAAGAGCAAGTTATGGAAAAATTCCTTAATCCTCCCTAGCTGATTAGAGAGAAGGCAGCACTTGCTGTAATGGCATCGTAGGATAATAGCAAACTGGCGTTGGTGGTCAGAATTTGATTTGAATTTGAATTTTCAAATGCAACAGGATGTCTGAGCTTGTATGATGTGATATGATAGTTGACTGTACATCAGTCCACCATATTTGAAGGCTTCTAAGATGTATCTCCAAAAACATGGCAAAGGTAGACCCCCCTTCTAAATCCTAGGTACAATACAATCCCATCAACTAAGCCTATTTCATTCTCTGGTCGGTTTCAGCCATATGTCAGGAGTATAAGCTTCAGTTCATTCTAAACTTCCCCCATAGCAGGTTCAGAGACAACATTCGTGTTGTTAAACCCTGGGCATAAGTTAAGGTGAAGAAAGAGCTAGGGGATCCTGTTCTGTCCATGATTACTTGGACAGGGGCATGGTGTTATGGATGGCAACGTTAGCGGTATGCCATCAATGCAGCTGAAGAACGTAGTATCCTGATTGCTCAAAGTTTTTGGATGCCTGATGACTCAGGTCTCATGTTAGAGCCCCCACTGTGCTACCTCAGTTCCTCGAATTGATCCTTGATGCTCAGTTGCAAGATTCCTTTTGAACCCTTGAGTCAGCGAGCCTCAAATTGCTGCCTGTCAGGACCATATTTGTTTTTGAAGTGGCATCTGCACAGAGTGCAGGGAAAAGAGCAAGTCCCATCAGTACATGAGGAGTTTGCAGGAATAAGCCAGATGATAGAGTAGTACTACATCTACCATCAGCTTTTCTCAATAATATCTTCTTGGATATCCAACTCAATTAAATAGTTCCCTCTTCTATCCAAAAGCAGAGAAAGATCAGTAGCAAAGACGTCCACACTTTCCCTTGTGTGGGGACTTGTGTCGTACCCTCTAGGGCATAAAGGCCCCAAGTGTTTGGGTTGGCCACTCTTTAGGTCTTGGCTATTCTTCTGGTTCACAGAGGTAATTCAGTTTGAAGTTGTTTCATCTATGCCACGGATGAAGAAGAAAAGGGGTTTAGAAATAGAGGTTGGGGGCTCTACTGGGAAAGCACCAATACCTGTCACTCAAACTAGTGTCTGGGTGGCGAGCTTGAGTGACCCTTTCACCCTTAAGGTCACTGTGTCTTGCGTCTCAAGACGCCACCAGTCAGCTGACATCCTGGCAGGCCAAAGGTTTCGTAAATTATTTACACAAGTATTTATTATTATTTACAAAATGATTTACTACATCCATTCAAATGTAGAAATATTTATTTTCTCAAAACCTTTAATTACAGACCTCCATCGTTAATTCACCCCTGAATGTAACAAGAGAAAGATATTCCTGAGACGGTATAACAGGACATTTATTTTTTATTTTTTCATTAATACGCAAACATTCTCAGATCTTCTTACATATAAACAAGCTGTGCATGTACAACGTTCCCTATGTCTGAGGATTAACAGGATGAAAACACATTCCTCTTCCACATGAAACTCACAGGAATACTTATCCTCTTATACCCTGATGAATGTACACTGACCTGAATATGGGTACACACTACAGAGTGACTTTGTTTCACATTGAGTGAATATCCAATATTTTTAATATCCTGGATTTTATGCAGGGAGTTAATTGCTGAGTTCAATGTTTGCGCTCTGGGAAATCTGAGATTTACATTAATGGAAACGGAGCAGGGGCAATAATTCACTAAGCCAATCATTTATATGTTCTGGGAGAGTTTATGGGCTTTCATGCTGTCGAAATTAATCACAAGACGATGCATCAGATGCTGAGTGGCTAAACGGTTTCCTGTATTTTCTAATGTTGAAGCTACTTCAAGGGAAAGAACTGTAACATACATTCAAATGTATTCAGCCAATAACTCTAAACCCCTTTCTCCTGTCTTTTCTTTGAGGGGGTTTGTTCTTTGCCGAGCCGATGAGAAACAATAAGTATGTGACGATGATGGACCCTTTCCAGATCAAATATGGAAAAGTACCGACAGCCGCGCTTTCTCTGGCTTCGCTCATATCAGAGATTATGTGGGTCACCGGAACACTCATAGGATTAGGTAAGAATGCATCTGTGTGCGGGCGTGATTCATTTGATTCCTGTCTGTTGACTCTGGTAGCACAGCAGCTGTTGATAACCGCTCTTTGGTGCGGTGTTGATTGAAACACAATCCTCTGTCTAATTGTACAGTCGGTCCGAAATAACTCCATCGAGGGAATAAGACTTTATTTCACACCGTTAACTACAGGAGTGATGGGTCTGACAGTAACGTGGCAATGAATGAGTATACAGAGTTCTATGAATGAAATATTAAAGTAAATCAATTCTACATTTTATAGCCTCTTGGATCAGAGGTGTAATATCTTCAAGCCAAAACAGAAGTCCAGTTGCTTTGGATTCAACCCACATGTAACAGATTTCATGTAGCTTTAGGTTTTAACAACAGCTCTTACGTTTCTTAAATATGTACTTGTGGCTTTGACCTTTGCTCTACATTCATTTGTCATGAGGGAAGTTTAAGGACGATCAGGGTCAAGCAACTCCTGAGGGGTAATTTAAGATCTCAAGTGTATGATGTTAACACATCGACCGGATGTTTGGGTTTTTGATTACATAAAATGTCACTAATTTTAAGAATAAGATGAAAAAGAAAAATAATAATGAGAATACTGACAATACCACCTTAAAACACTGATGTTTTCTCATTGATATTTGAATTCTATCTTTAAATGGAATATAGTCATAATGCAAGAAAGTCATTGTTGACCTGCATGCATTGTTGATTGCATACCAAGATCTAAAGCAATATTACCTATAGAAATCACAAGTCGAGCAACAGAATCTCATGTGCAATGATCATCCATAACATTATAACTATTGATTGGTGATGATGCATGTAGGTCCTTGTTCAAACAATATCTATAGCAATATTGCCAATAAAAACTTGAAACTGAATGTATTAGACAGTGATCAGCCATAGCATTATAACCATTGATTTGTGATGTAAAAGTATTGATTGTCTCATCTCAGCGGGTCAGGTACTGTATTTAGGCCAGCAAGGGAACATTTTGTGCTGAAGTTGATGTGCTGGAAACAGGAAAGATGAGCAAGAATAAGGATCTGAGTGACTCTGACAAGGGCCAAATTGTGATGGTGAAAAAAGTGGATCAGAGCATATCCAGAACTGCAGGTGTTGTGTCTTGGGTCTTTGATCCAAAGTGGTCCAAAGAAGAACAATTGTTGAACCAGTGAAAATATCATGGGCATGTGGGAAGCGAAGTCTATCTGATGTTGTCTGATCCCATGGAAGAGTTACTGCAGCACAAATTGCTGAAAATGTCAATCCTGGTTCTGATCAAAAAAAAGGTGTCAGAGCACAGAGTTTGTCACAGCCACAGACCGTTCAGAATGTCCATGCCGAGTCCTGACCAATGTCAGAGCAATGGAAGAAAGTGACCTGGTCTGATGAATCACGTTTTCTTTCACATCGTATGGACAGATGGTTGAGATTGTAACAGGATGCACTGTGTGAAGAAGGCATGCCAGTGGAGGCAGTGTGACGCTTTGGTCAATGTTCTGCTGGAAAACCTTTGGCCCTGCTATTAATGTGGATGTCATTTTACACGCACCACCTGCCTTTATAGTAGAACTCTGAGGAAAGACAACCTAGCTGCTGATATGATATGATATGATAATACAGCTGTATTCTGTAACATGCTCTGCTGCTGTAACCCTGCAATTTCCCCATTGTGGGATTAATAAAGGTTATCTAATCTAATCTAATTTAATATGCTCAGAGCCTTCTATCACTGCTCAGTTGAAAGTGTAATAACATACTGCATTACAAGGTGGTATTCCAACAGCACAGAACAAATATCCAGTTATGCGGGTTCTTCGCTGCAGCTTAATCCGTTTTTTGTTTTTTTTATGAATTTCTAAACGTATATGTGTTTTTTTCGGGGTCGATGGGGATACTGGACCAAGGGGGTTGGGCTTTCAGGTGCTGGACAGCCCTGAGGACAAGGTTTGTCTCTCTCCTTCGAGTCATGCAGCCTTGGCAGCAAAGTCTGCGTCTTGAGGGCAGCCCCTCAAACTCAGGGAACAGTGCATGAGAAGGTTCCTGTAGAATCGTGTCAGCTGATCTGGTCTGCTGTTCGCACAGGGCAGGTAGAGCTCGGACAGGATGCCCAATGATTTTAGAGCAGATCTTTGCTGTGTTCAGCAGGTGGTTTCTGTTCTGCAGGGTAAGGGATTTGAACCAGGAGATAAAGGAGAACGTTACCACACTCTCAATGAAGGAATAATAGTATGTAATGACAATAAAGCTATTCTATTTTATTCTATGTATTGCGGAAGACTAAGCAAATCCTTTAATGGAAGCAGCTTTCTCTAATGGCAGAGTCTCTCAGGATAATGCTCCCTACTACACTGAACAAATGGCTCAGGAATGGTTTTAAGAACAAGTTAAGTTTAAGGTGTTGACTTGGCCTGCAAAACAAATCAGATCCATGGAGGCAAAAACCTTGCAACTCACAAGACTCAAAGGATCTGCTGCTAACGTCTCGGTGCCAGATACCACAGCACACACTCAGATGTCTGGTGGAGTCAACGCCTCAAGGGGTCAGAGCTCTTTTGATGGCAAAATGGGGGCCTACATAATATTAAGCAAGAGGTTAAAATGTTATATCTGATCAGGGTATCGTTACACATCAACATTGATTAAAAACAGGTAATCATAAATAATAAATTACATATATCATCAAATAATCGTTGTCTTACACTTTACATGAGAAAACCAAAGTTACTGATAAATATTTGTTCCTTTTTTTATTTTTATTCAGTGTCACATTGCATACATTTTTGTTCACAAACACTTATACAAGACTGGATGTTACACAATAACATGTAGGTTTGTGCGTGAGCGAGTGGGTTGAGATAGGAGAAGTAGAATAAAGCATAATGGGCAATGCAAGTTTTTTTTTTATATTGCCCGATTCTGACAGAAGGCAATTCAGTGTGCTTTACACGGGTTGCGGTAAGACAACAGAAATAAGCAGACACACTTTTCCATTTTTGCCGCTTCCGACACATCAAATTCAGGACAGAATGTTCACTTGCTTACTAATGTAGCTCATCTACTGCCGGGATATATAAAGGCACTCAATGGTTAAACTGACTTCATCCGTCAATGGTTACAATGTTATGGCTGATTTGTCTGTGGCACAAGATAAAGAATGAATGAATTTATTTTATCGATGAAACTTATATTTATTACATATACAAATCTCACAGAAACAAAAAATATATGTATAACAATATAGGGATGTGAGAATAGACTGTAAGAAAATAAGAATATGAGACAATATAAGTGCAAGCAGACATGTGAATGTGAAAAAGTGTCCAATGTGAATTATAAAGTGCAAGCAGGTAATTAATAATTAGAGTCCAAAACGTGTTTATTGACTCGGGATGAAATGAAGGTGAATCCAGAGTGTCTAGTCCCTCGGTCAGAGGGAGGAGTTTGTTAAGTTTGATGGCCACAGGTTTGTTAAGTTTGATGGCGCTCCGTTGTGCATTTGTGGTGGCATCAGTGTCCTGCTCCCAGCGTTCCGATTCTGGGCCAGCACATCACGGAGGGGGTGTGAAACATTGTCGAGGATATTGTGCAGCTTACACAGCATACTCCCCTCTGACACCTCCTCCAGAGAGTCCAGTTCTACCCCAACAACGTCACCAGACTTACGGATCAGTCTGTCGAAATGTTGGCGTCTGCCACTTTCAGTTTACTGCCCCAGCACACAGCACTTACAGGATGGTTCTGGACACCATCGACTCATTAAGGATCCCCAGAATCGTTCGGAAGATGTTGAAGGACCGGATCCACCTTAAAAACTAGAGACTGCCCTGTCCCTTCTTGCAAAGGCCTTCAGTGTTCCTTGCCCAGTCCAGTTTATTGACTATGTAGACACTGAGATATTTATAGGTCTAAACAATGTCCACCCTGGGCCAATAAGTACACAGAATAAGAGAGCCTACAGAGGATTAGATTTGGATTTAAATGAATGGTTTTAGCAAACGTCAGCTTCTTCTACAGCTGAGGAGCATACAACCTGACAGCTGCTTCACTTCGCCTGGTTTTTATCCTGCAAACACTGACTAAGCTTGTCCCAGCTGACCCGAGGGGTCAGGATGCTTTATAACAGACGAGTGAATCAGGGATTTAGTCTGTCCCGAGGCCATTTAGAGCTTTAGAGGCCAGATATAGTATTTTAAATCTATTCTATTTAGAGTTTCGATGCTTTGTCTTAATGCCGCGGCTCTCGTGGATCAACAGTAGGGTCTCACTTCCACATAAGTACCCGGAAAGAATAAAAGAATATTTAGTCGTTAAAAATGCTAATGCGTATGCATTTAACAGGTGTCACTATGAGTGTGATCCTGGAGTTGTCTTACACTGTGAGCATCTGGATTTCTGCCGCTGTGGCCATCACTTACACCCTGCTGGGCGGTCTCTACTCTGTGGCCTACACAGACATCATACAGCTTGTTCTCATCTTCATCAGCTTGGTGAGTTATCATTATCCCTTCTTCTTTAATCTATAAGACACCAAAGTGTCACAAACCATTCAAATGCTATGAAAAATTCCACCACTTTTTTTTTTACTCAGGAAATGCAAATTTCCTTTTGTCTTTGGCTACTGTAAAGTAAAATTCTCATGGTTTAATAACATATCCCATATTACATTAAAGGGTTTTGATAACATGCTTGAAACAAATTGATCTAAATTAACTCAATTTTATTGTTGTATTTGTTGTGCTTTAAAACCTAAAGTTACAATTTTGGTGTATATTAATGCATTGCATTTAAAAATGGGAAAACTGAAAGCTTTGTAAAAATCATTCCCGTGGCCCCTTCGAACTGTGGTGTCCCCCAGGGCTCCATCATTGGCACCTTACTCTTAAGCATGTACAGTACAGGCCAAAAAAAAACCAGGCTGCCAGTTTGTTACTAAAAATGTGCTCAACCAAACATTTTAGCAGGACATTAAAAGTTTAAAGATGATGTATAAAGATGTGCTTACCAATCAACTTTGATGAAGATGAGGGTTATTTCAAACTTTGATTGAGCCTGGGCTTACAGTACAATCTAGAACAACTATTGCTGCATCACTGGCAGGTTTAGTGGGTGTTGATAGGCTGAACTGGCTCATATGTGACGAACACCTATTATTACATACTCAATTGACAAATGCAGAGCTGGGATTATATATATATATATATATATATATATATATATATACAGATTTTTTTTTAAAAAGGGGATTTCCATCACTGCTGAACAGACGAACCCAATGTTCAGTCCTTTTTTCTATAACCGCTTATCATGTTCTGCTGGAGCCTATCCCAGCAGTCGCTTGGCAAAAACCAGTGCACACCCTGGACAAGCATCCACACCTTTGGGAAACTGAAAGGTGGTCCAAAGGTGGCAGAGGTGGATTTGAGCCCAGAACCTTAGTAAAGTCACAGCACGAGTGGGTGGAGGTGTTGTAAAATAATAGTCCAATAGTTCCAAAACTTATTTTTCTTTAAATCGCCGGTCCTGGTTACAACCAGAAGTCGGTTAAAAAAAAAAAAGGGAAAAAGTTCCAGACAAAGCGCCAGTCATTTATAATTAATGTGTTTTTTAATGATATAATCAGAATATTTAAAAAAATCATGGCCCATCCATAGTTAGTACTGACTGCAACATTTCCAGGTTGTGCAAAAGGTGGCTTTAAATACTTCATCCGTCTCCTGTCACGTCCTCGTATCCGTTCGCTGGACGCCCTTCACACCTGCCAGATAACATTTCTCGCTTGTTGACAGAAGGATTGTTTGTTTGAAGTGTGCTGAAGGTCATTGCTTTTGCTTAGTGGCTGTGCGTCCCTTTTGCCTTGACGGGCCCCGCCGTGCTGGATATCACCCTGACGGCCTACAACCACACCTCCATGGCCTCGTGGGTGGGTGCCGTGGAGCCAGACAGAGCCTGGCAGTGGATCGATAACTTTCTCATTCTGGTAAGACGGTAAGCGCTCTCATGAAAGATTTAGCTCTTGCTTTAGATGGAAGAGGAAATGTTCTGGCTCACTGTTTGATTAAATCATATCAAAGTTGAGGTTTAGACTGGAGGGGATCCAAAGGCTGGACCGCGGCGCATTGATGAGACAAACATTCTCATCGGGTTTCATGTTCACACGGATAATCCACTCAAATGAATCCCTGGATTTGAAGTAGGTTTTCAATCTGACTTGTACTCTTAGCTGTATTTTTTTGTAACCACATGAGCACACATCTAATGTCGCTTTTGACTCTAAATAGATCTAGCTACCCGTTACCCGTTAATAAGTGGAGGACACTTTTCTCCCAGCATTCCTGAGAGCTTTCCAAGATGTGGAGGTTTTGAGGAAGTGATGGCTGAGCGGCTCTAGCTCCATATTTTACCTCTGGCGGTTTATAACATCTAGGTCACAGAAGCTAATCATTTGTTTAGGCCCAAGATTATTTTTCCAATAGCCAAAATCTCCAGCTAACCGTGGTTCTGAAGGCATTTCCTGAATCCTCAAAGACTTTGCGCCCCTCTTGCACTGAGAGAAAAAAACCTGTAGTTTGGCCTTTTGGGTTATTTCCCAGATGTGGAATTAGCCAAAAAATTAAATGAGGGAAAGAACCCTGAAAGGATCCCAAGAAAGCATCCGATGGTAAAAGGAACATTGTGCATAAAATGTAGGGGCATCTTTCTGAATAAATATATTATAATATTCATAACTTTTTTTTTAGCGTCAACTTTGGAAAGGTTAGAGCGAAGGTTGCTTGAGCTTTTTTGGCACTTGTAGGCCACCATAGATTCTTGCATAAGTACGGTTGAGTCGTTGTGTCTGAATATATGTAAGATGCAATCTGAAACTTCACCACTAGAGGCCACTAAACCTTTAACATAAAAATTAAACCACATAATAACTTCAAACTTTAATCACGAGCAGTAGGAAAGTCGTAGAGGTCAAAGTCGTAGTCTTCCGCTACTGTAAGTATGTTATGCTCAACCAAAATATGTAAAAGTCATAAAAAGAAGAAAAGAAGTTGTGGCACTAACAAAAACAAACCCGTGAAAGTAGACTGAGCTCAGTTTCATCAGTGTGTATGTTCTTTATTTCAACTTCTGCTAAAGTTTTGGCATTCTCCTCCTTCCTAGAAAGAGGAGGAAGTGATTGACAGTTTGCCTCTGAAGTCACAAAGTCAGGATAAAATGATCAAAGGATTTGTATGAGAAGATGAAAATAATAGATGGGTAAACAGGAAGTGCTGTGTGATTGGTTCCAGTAGGTGTGTCTTGAGGTCACCGAGGCCCCTGGTGTGTAGACATGGGCACAACTCAGAATGTGAGTTCCTATAGCTAGAAGTCTGTTCTTCAAAAAACATCTGAAGTAAAGTAATTCACACACGATAGCTTTTAACAAATAATACTTCTATAATCTAAAACAATTTTATATTTGTTGAGAGTGTATTCACTTAAAACTCTGATGTGGTCCACATGTGGCTGATTGGAAGCGTCTATTTTATAATGTGAAGACAGCGGGACGGTGCATAAAGCGCTTAGCCAGAAAATAATTCCCTCTTTTCTTAGAAGGTGCAACTTTTCCATTCATTTATTTTCGAGTAACCAGTTGAGATTTCAAGAAACAGTAAATCTGCAATTCTTTTCTGCTGTAATAATATTTTATATTTTCATATCTTGCTCTTTTTTTATTTCCTTATTGGGTTTTTGTACTTCCTGTCTCTCTCCAAGGGTCTAGGGAACTTGGGTCTTCAGAACTTTCATCAGAGGACGCTGTCAGCCTCCTCTTCAACTACAGCTAAGATCAGCTGCTTTGCTGCTGCGATCATCGTTCCCACGTTGGGCATCCCTCCTATACTCCTGGGTGCAGCCGCTGCATCAACAAGTACGATTTAAGGAAAAAGGCCATGAAAATTTATTTTTTTAATCTTGTTTTTATGCATTTCTATACTTCACATTTGCTAAACATATCAATACGTAATGTGCTTTTGTGATAGAACTACAGCTTTATGAATCTGGAAAGTTTGAATTATTTCTGATGTCAGTGCACACACGCTGAACCACTGCAGTTTTAGGATGAAATAGAAGCGAATAGACGATAGTGCAAATGTTCATGAGTGATATTGTCAAAAAATAATCCAGAATCTGCTCAGGCTCCAAGATCTACCTCTAAATCCAGTCAATTTATCTTTCCTCCAGGATACATCTATCCACACAATGTCATAATAATAATCAAAGTGTAACTTTTTGAGAGACATTCTGGACCAACAGACAAACATGGGAAAACGGTTCACATAATAACATAATATCATTCTAGCGAATGTAATAGGAAAAATAAAAGAAATGCATTCTGACTATTAGTGCTTTCTTAAATAGTTTAAACTCCACTTTACTTCCAGTTCATGTTCTTATAGTTTATTTTCATATAGTTGTGTTAACATTATACTCCGTACATGAAGATTTAAGCCTAAACATTTGCCAGATGATATTAAATCTGTCTCTTTGAATCTGAATTAAAGCGGTAAAAAAACTAAAAAGCACTCGGAGAGTGAAATCCTCGACAACAGTTCCAGAGACGAGGTCATGACATAACATCACCGCAATGTTATCTTCTCTCTGCTATGCCAAAACCTACCTGTGGGTAAAATTCCATCATCAGTTTTTCTGTAATCTTGTTAACAAACAAAGGTAAAAACATAACCTCCTTGGCGGAGGTAACAAAATGAAATCCATTTATTTATAATTCACCTCGCCCTCCTGTTTGTCAAACTGTTTCTGTTCCTCAGACTGGAACTTGACAACTTACGGTCCTCTGTCTCCGTTTGAACGTGGCGAGACGGGACTTATCCTGCCCATTGTCCTGCAGTACCTCACCCCGACGTACATCTCCATCGTCGGTATCGGGGCGGTGGCCGCCGCTGTGATGTCATCCACTGACTCAGCATTACTGTCTGCAGCCTCCATCTTCACCTCCAACATTTATAAGAACATCCTGAGGACCAAGGTGAGGAAGAGCGTGAGACACCTATAGACCCCACTAACCGGAAACCTGGGGTTTCTATCTTGCCCTGTCCTCTGCATCTTCCTCTGTCACACCAACCAACTGCATGTCCTCTTTCACAACATCCATAAACTTCCTTATACCCGGCAGCTCTATCTCCAGCATCCTTCTACCAATCTACCATCTTTCCTTTTCACATGTCCAAACCATCTTCCCTGTTGCTGCTACTTTTCTGTCACAGATAACTCCTAACAATCCTCTCCACCCACTCCACAAACTTCTTCACCTGACACTAACCTAAAAAAAATATGTATTTTAATTATTTGTTTCTTTCATCCAGGCATCTCAGGATGAGATCCAGTGGGTGATCCGGGCCTCAGTGGTGGTAGTGGGCTTGGCCGGTACGTCTCTCACCTTCCTGGACAACAGCGTCCTGATGATCTGGTTGCTTCGCTCTGACCTCACCTACACCCTAATGCTGCCTCAGCTCGTCTGCGTCCTCTTCTTCAAGATCTCTAACGGTTATGGGGCCGTTCTGGGTTGCATAGTCGGCATCCTGCTGCGGGTGTTGTGTGGCGAGCCACTGCTTGGTATACCGCCGGTAATAAAATTCCCAGGATGCACTTTGGTAAACGGTGTTTACATCCAGCGCTCCCCAATCAGGACCATCTGCATGCTGTCTGCTATGGTGTCCATCTTGTTTTTCTCCTACGTGGCGTTTCTTCTCTTCAACAGAGGACTGATTCCGGAGGAATGGGATGTTTTTGATTTAAAGGCTCAGTATTCTTCCAAAACGCAAGGGGACGCCAAATTGGACTCAACGGAAACCAGCTTAAAAGAGCAAAATGAGAACAAGGAAGTGTGTGAGCCCATGTTAGAATCAACATGTTAGTGGTTTTATGAAAAACCCAGGATTTTTCATAAAAGACAATGTTTAGCCTCAAAACACAAACGATCCTCTCAGTAATCACTTCTCATCGAGTGCTTGGCGGGATCCTTATCTGCTTGTGTTTTCTCATTTAACTCATGTTTTTGCAGTGTTCAGGACATTTAAGATTGTGTAGTTCCCTTTCCGTACACATGTTTGCAGGTAGGTGAGTTTGATGTCTCAGGAATGAGACTCAACTATCTTTTATCCGAAACAACCGCCAAATCTTCCTCAGTATGCCTTTATGTGAAAAATATTTTTTTGAAATATTTTTGTATTTTTTTCATCCGTTTGGATTGGATTGGTTAAAGAACAACTATATGGGATTTGTAACAACATGCTTAGGATAGAACAGTATATTTTGAATTTTTTATACTTTTATATATACTGAAACGGGGGGCAAACATCACTCATTTCTGTCATTATAGGAATTTTCTCTGCATTGTATTTATTTTTTTCTGTACTGGGATTCTGTTAAAGCATTGACGGATCATAAGCTAAAAGACCCATTTGGCCCCCCACTCACCCTGACCACGTATGCAATGTTCATAACCTTGTCAAATTGTTTTGAGCAACAGTTTGCAGGTTAACTATAAATTCCAAGTGCTGCTGCTAAATAGAGTTTCTTATTCCTGGAGCTGAAGGACGCTCCGGAGGAGGGTTCATACTTCTCTCTATGTGTGAGCTTGTTGTACCCTTGGCATGTGAGGTGCACCTCCGTTGGAAAAAGGTGGTTAAAATACAATGAAACATCACATCCGACAGAGTGTTGTCAGGCACTGAAAATGAAAAGTCTTGGATGGAGATCAGGGCTTTCGACCACTTAGCTAAGTTTGTCTATCAGGTAGTCCAGGCATCACAGCTATGTTTTCAAATCCTCATGTGGTGCTCCCACGCCAAATGAGACATATAATCTCCCTCCAGTGTGTTCTGGCTGTGCTACTAGCTGGAAAGTCCTCCCAGGATGACCCCCAGGAGTTATCTTGATCACAAGCCCAAATCACCTCAACTGGCTCCCTTTGGCATGAAGGAGCAGCAGCTCTATTCTGAGCCTCCAAGGATGAGCCAAGCCGCTCTTCGGTGTGGTTAAAAAGTTTTGGACCCCATCCAGGTTTTCTCTATCCATGTGTCGGATCTTCAAACTAAATTTTATACGAACAAATCCAACACAAAATTCCATTTTAAAGTGATTATTTTATTCAATGAAGCTAAAGATTTTCTTAAACCTAGAAAAAACTTTGCCCCCCCCCCCTGAATTTAACAGCTTGTTGGGCCACCTTTAGGAGCAACAACTACAAACTACAACAAGTTTGAATTTCTGCCCACCCTTCCTAAAAGAGCTACTTCTGCTGGAGGGTTCTATTTTCAGGTCCACAGCATCTCAATGGGTTTCAGGTCCAGACTTAGACTAGAACACTCCAAAACAAAACTTTTTTTACCTTTTTAGCCACTCAGAGATTCAAGACCCCAGAGGTTTATTGTCATGTACACGGTAAAAAACAAACAAAAAAAAATGCTTACTTGTTGCTTGCCTGTCTCCCTTCATACAGACAATAATCAAGATAGAAATAGAGGTAACAATACAGGTAAGGGGGACTTACTCGTGTTCTTGCGATCATTGCCTGACTGCATGACCCAAATAGTCTTGAGCATCATCTCACAGATGGATGAACTGACAGTCTGAGTCCAAAATTCAGCTTTTCCTCAACTATGCTCTGTCACCCAGAGCCTGAAGCAGCAAACCATCCCAACGCCATTACACTCCCCTCTTCTGTTCGTAGGACGCTGTGTTTAGCTCATACCACCCAGTCTCATGAGTTTGCAGTTGCATTCACCTTTCTACTTTCCTATGGCTCCCATTTTTGCCCAGAGTCTTTGGAATACCGGATCATACGTGACATCTTAAATGAAGACTCATCGAGAGGGTCGACCACTTCTGTGGAGGGTCACTGTTCACCTCCATTGGTAGATAAGTTGTCCCACTGTGGATCTGTGGGGTACCGGCGCTTTCCCAGACTGATGTATTTCAATCACCAACTTCCTCATTACCTCTGGTTTCTTTTGATTTTGGCACAATGCGGTACCGGTGAGACGTACCAGCTAACAGCCAGATAATGGATTCTCTAGCCCTGCTGCAGATAGCTATTAATGCAAAAATGTTTCCATAAAGGCCCAGTGTTATAGCCTTAGTGTCATAACCTTGTATTTTGATTTTACCCGGGTTGTTTTATGCTAAAGTTTGTTTTATGATCAGACACCATTAAGGTATTAAATACACAAAAATAGAAGAAACAAAGGGGTGGCTCGATACTTTTTTACACCACTGTATGGAGGTGAAAGAGGCTTCAGTGATCTTAACATTTTAATTATTATCACCGTCATCGCCATGCCATTGTTTCCTGGAGGCATAAACATGATCGTATTATTGTCTTGATGTTCTCAGTCTGTCGTGAACGTAGTCCTTAGAGTACCCACAATGTGAAATGTGTCTTTTATAACACCATCATGGCTTAGAGATTACTTCAAAGTGCCTTCTTGCTTTAACATAGATCATATCGGTGTAGACTAGACCACATGTTCATTACCGACATATTAGAGGAATATCATGGTATTTATCAACCGTAGATAAAATGTCAACACTGATAAAGATGCATTGAATTTGAAGTCATGCACCAGCTAGCTACACACACACAAACACACACACAAACACTGATCCCTGATCATTCTTGCTGAAGTCTGTCATGGCAGTATCACTGCAGTGGAGATGCTGAGTCAAATATTGAAGGAATATGTATAATAAAATGAAGATGGTATGTTGGGGTCTTTCAAATAATGAAAGGCATCCATTGTTGGTAGGATTAAGCTCTTAAAATCCTGTTAACATTCAATCCATTCACGTTAACACGGATAAAGCTGCTTTAAAAATGTTGAAATCAGGTGCATTCTGAATCATTAAAGTTGTGGGATTAATGGGCATAACAAACAAAGAATAAAAAATATGATGAAAGACAAATGTTGGGATGACTTAACTGCTATGCATCAGGCCAGAGATTGTATGTTTACACATGAAGGATCAGCAATAAACGTCATCCTAGTCTGTGTAAAAACAAAAATAAAGAAGCATGTAATGGATTCGCAGTGAAGTGTTTATGAGGCAATGTCAGCAACTGTATGGATATGCAGCCAAAAATAAATGCAGGAAGTTATGCAACTTGAGTTGTTTGGACACCACATGACTGAACCTGCCTCCGTGTGTGTCCTACCAGCTCATGGTGAATTATCAACTCGCTGCTTGATAATTCACCATGACTCCTCACGGCATGCCGGGACTGTGACAGATGTCTGAACTAGGCCGCGATGTCGGTGTCAATCAAAGTTGAGTAACAAAGTTTAAGTGTGGCTTTGATGAGGTGACATGTCACTCCTGACTCGTGTTGGCGCGCCAACGGTTCCGGTGGAACAATTGTCCAAGGGGACACAGTAAAAAAAATGTCTTTTATAATAAGGCCGCAAGTGTTGCTATTAAAGGCTCTGGCTATGTCCTGGTTCTAGTTCTATGCCCGATGAGGAAATAGATTGACAAGATGAAGAATGAGGTCACAATTTAATCTTGAAAGTGTTTTTATTTAATATGTATAATTGTTTTATTCATTGTAAAAACATGTTTTTCTGCCCAGGAGGTTGTTTTCACTGCCGTCTTTTGAGGGGTTGGTTGTTTTTTTTCCAGAAGAATCACATCGAAACAAAACCAATTGTCATGAACCTTGGTAGGAGGATGGGTCTTGGGCCAGAATTGGTCCTGTTGAATTATGATGCTGATCTATATGAAGGGGCAGATCCAGGGTTTCTTTTTTCTTTAGTAAGGTAAGAGTCAACCTTTTGATTTCATAGTTATCAAAGTTAAGGAAATCTGTCTTATGTAAGGGGGTAGTATATATATGAGTATTTTTACAAAAAAAAGAATAGCCTACTGAAATCCCTTCAAACATCAGTCGGAGAGAACTCAGTGTGGATTATTCAGGGACACTGGTTTTACTGGAAACTGCTGTACCTGTATTAGTAGTAGTGGTAGTAATAATAATGCACATTACTTAAAACTGTGGTTTAACAGAGCTTTCTTCTTTTTTAACAGTTTTTTTTTCCCAAACAACTGTTGATGATATCAGTTGTATATCTGTTGTTCACCCACGCCTATTACTTTTGTTTGTTGGTTTTGTCAACAGGATCAGACAAGAACTATTAATGACATTTCCATGGAACTTTGTGGGAATATGTGTCTTGGAGCAGAATAGACCCTTGTAAGTTTTGACTTGGGTTTTTTCTTATCCCTTTCTTTAACATTAAGATAAGACAGATTAATGATTGTCTTTGCCTTCTAAAGATGTAAAGATGTTTCACACTAATCGGCCAGGTGAAGAGAACAACTCGGTTATCTTGTTACCATGGCGCCTGACAGTCGTTGGGATATATTAAGCAGCAAGTGAACATTTTGTACTCACAGTTTATGAGATGGAATCAGGGAGAAATGGGTCTTAGGATCTGAGTGACTTTGATAGGGCCATTAACTGGGTCAAAGCATATTTAAGGGTGAAGGTGTCCGTGGGTGTTCCTGGTCAGCAGTGGTTAGTATTTAAAAAGATCATATTTTCCAATTGCAAAGAAGTGAAAAAAATATATTCAGTATATAAAGGAATGGTTCGTGGTACACTACAAGTTCAAGGTGTTGACTGGGCCTCCAAATTCCCCAGGTCTCACTCCGATCGAGCCTTTGATGAATGGATGAATAAGTCTGATTCCTGGTGGCCCGACTCAGCCTACTTCCACCACTTAAAAGATCTGCTGCTAACATCTTTGTGCCAGATACCACAGCACACCTTCAGAAGTCTTGTGGAGGCTATATTAGGCAGGTGGTCATAAAGTTATGGGTTATAATGTAAGCTACCACAATATAATTCGAAGAAAATATTTGACTGCTGCTATCATTAAGAAAAAAATGGAAATCGTTAAAGCTGACTCTTGAGGCTTTTATCTATCAAGTTTGATCTAGAGCAGTGCTTCTTAAACTATGGTACGCGTACCACTGGTGTTACGCAGGTCCCCTCTAGTGGAAATGTGCATTTACAGGAACTTACAGTTGTTATTGTTAATGATCTCATCTTCTCTGTGTGCTTACTGTATGTGTGTGAGGGGCTGCACCCTGCATTATAATTATGGGAGTTCTAGTGTGGTTGTGGCTGACCAGTCAACAATAAATAATATTCTAATTGGGAATAAACTTGCCTCCTGTTTGAAACTTGGAGAGCCATATATATTCTGAGGTGGTACACAGTGTAAAAAGTTGGAGTACCACTGATCTAGAGTGTTCAAAAGTTCACTTCTTCACCAGATTAACCAAACAAAAAAGTAACAGAGTAAATCTTAAATCAAACTAGTGGAATTCCATAAGGTTATTCTAATTCCCACTGCAGGACTTATTAAGTAAGGACTGGCTACCTTGTAGCACTTTGAGATTTGATCCAAATGTAAAGTGCGTTATAAATTAAATGTATTTTTTTTTATTATTATTAGGACATCATGTGTTGTAATCCAGCAGAGGACTGTAGTGACACCTGCTGGCCGTGTGGTGGTACTACAGCACGTTAAATGCGCTCCATTCTGCCAACAGTATAAAAAAGAAAATTCAGTAACACCAACAATGTGAAAACAAAAATCAAAGAATCGTTATCCGAAAATTTGGTGAGTTGTGTTTTAATGTATTTCATGGAGCTCGTAGATTTAAGGGAATTTTCTTTCAACTCAGTTGTCTGCAGGCAGGGGCAGCATGGTGGTGCAGAGGCTTCCTGCCAGTCCACTATCAAGCAGGATTAGGGACTCTACATTGCCTGTCAGCACGAGTGTGTGTATATGTGTACCCTACTTCTCAGTTAATGTCAGCAGGGAATTGCTCCAACCCCCCTGTGACCCTGAACAGGTTAAGTAGTTACAGGAAATGGATGTCATGCTGGCTTGAATCATTTCCCAGAGAAAACAGATTTTCACCCAAACTGCTGATCCATCCTCCAAAATAGGACTGAACGTGTTCAGTGGAGCCCCAACTGATTATTTTGACTGTTTTGATGCACTTTTTTGAATCCCGGTAACGATCAGATATGATGTCCAACTTTCATTTCTTGGTTTCTTTATTCAGTCTTAAGTTACAGTAAGTCAACTTATAACAAATATAGTATTTAATTAGTTTAGGAAGCTTGAAGGCATTGAGAGAGAACATGCATGTGCAACAGTCCATATCATCATCAACACACACTGAATAAACACAGTTACATCAGCACAATAATTATATTCCACGTTTTCACATTTTGAATAGCAAATACTTACACAGGAAAATCAGACTCAACACTTGAGCCCAGATCACTGTATTTTTTTTAAATCAGGACCCACACACTGTAAGTCCATGGGATTTCAGTCCAAATGTTTGTTTAGCAGGTCATCCCCTTTTGTGAGGCTTTAATATTTGCTATTGGCTGATTGTTGTGCCACAGTATCAGACGCATCGCCTCAGGGAGTGAGAGTTTTATTGTTAAATTTGCTTTGACAACAATCAAAACATAAACATTTATATAGTACACTCTAGAAGCTCAGTCAAAAAGTCCAAACGTGAGGTACTGGAATATGAGATCTGATGATTTGCATCGTCTGTAGGTAGTCAAACAAGAAAAAGATAAATCAGGTGATTCCCTTCATCATTTGAGCAGCCAAAGTCCGTCTTAACGCAAATGTTGATTAATTTGTAGGCTTCACAGAAGAAAAGGAGTTCTGGTGTCGGTGGTCATGAAGGCCCCGATGGCATTTCTGCTCCAGGCTTCTTTGTGGGGTCCAGAACGGTCCCTTCATACACAACCTTGTTTTTGATGCCTTCCTGGATCATCCTCTGCTGAACGCGAAGCTTAGCGTTGTTCATCCTGCAGTAAAACCTGGGGAGGGAGACGCAGCAGGGTTTCAGTCAGAAAACAAAAGCACCTGGTGGGCAGGCTGTTGTACGGAGGGTGCTCACGTGGGGAGAAAAATTTACAAAATATAAGTCACTGGAAGATGGAACACAATAACGTTTTTCTTCAGGGATATGCATGATAAACACGAATGTTTGTTTTGATCAGGAAGTGAAAGGGATGATGTGCCAGTCAACATAAGGACCTACCATGACCCAAGTGAAGCCAGCATAAAGCCTGCAAATCCAACATCAAAAGACCTCCTCACACGACCTGTGGACAGGATACCGTGTGTTAATCAAAGACTTTCCCTCGATCGCATGAAACAACCAATGCTCCTTTCAGAAAATTGAGATAATCAATGCTTTTAAGTACAACATTAATAAACCCTAATTGGAAATGTTTTTATGTTTCTCTAATGGAACCGGTTTACGTAAGACACCAAAATTACAGGTATAGAGATTTACCGTAAGTTACTTTTTTATTTTTGCATTTTGCTTGGTTTGTTAAGGCAATAACATTATTAATGAATTAATTCACACTCTATGCAATCAATGAAATTAATTATACCCTAAATGAATGCTAAAAATGTCTAATTGTATTTAATAAATCCAAATGGCCACAACTGTATCTTGTCAGATGACATGTTGTAGAATACTACATTGACATCTTACTGGATGTGTTACCTCCCTTTTCTTGATTATATGAGGCTCTTTCCTTCTCAACATTACGAACAAGACAAAATCTATTCAACAGTTCTCTTCACTCGTGAACGGGTAAAGGTGAAGTTATCAAAATTCTGATTATTCTCAAAACCCTACTTAGGCTGGTTCAAGAGTTAAACTTGGTTGTAAAAAAAAAAAAAAAAAAAAAAAACCTATACACACACTGTCGATTCAAATAACACTCACTAGTTGCCAGGAAGTGTAGCAGGCCAGCGGCGAGTGAACCCCCAGCTCCATGAAGGACTGCATCTCTGGCACATGGAGTGTTTTGAACATCCAGGATCCCCAGTAGCCTGAAACCCTGTAAGACAAACACACAGGAGAGATGTATAAACAGATGCATGCCAGATGTTCATGTTGTTATTTTGGATTAAAGTAGAGCGTGTATAATGTGATGTCACATTCAAAGAGAACCAACCTGAAGGAACATCTTCTTATCAATTGTTAAACGGACTCATCAACTGAACCCACAGTTAATTTAAACATTCTTTGGCATCGCAGTTTTTTTATTTACTGTTGATGTGGAAGATTTATCGTGTTGCCAGACTGACAACGAAACTCATTAGCCTCTCTGGGTACAAATGGTGCAGTTTTTGTTTCAGGAGTAAAGTCAAGAACATGTGGATGCCCACATATAAGCCACAACTTTCAAACACATTATTTTGCAATCTGCTCCTAACAGTCTGTGGAACGTTTTCCACTTCAAGCCATCAGACCCCTCTACACACCGTGACTGGTCTTGAAATGATTAAAACTGTATCTTAAATTTCATCGACTATCTGCTTAGAAAATGTCAAAAGAGGTCAAAACCCAATGAGCACAGCATCATCTAGAAAAGGCAAGAAACGTTTAGAATGCCGTTTACTGGAGGACAGAAACATGGGCCTTTGGATGAGTGGCAGCATAAATGATGCACAAGCTACCATCCTAGCTACTCTGAAGCATGGTAATGGCTCAGTGATGCCCTACGGCGCCTTTACCTGCGGCGTGTAGAGGATAAGATGGATCGTATCACCTATCAGGGAATCCTCAAAGAAAACATCTTGCTGTCTGTAAGAAATCTAAAGTTTTGGCATCTGTGGACATTCCGAATGTCAGCAACTTCAAGAAGGCCTAAGGTCCACCAAGGTTTCTGAAGAACTTCCGGAACATTCTAGAGTGGCAATCACAGTCACCTGACTTGAATCCCATAAAAAAAAAAAAAATCTCCTTTTGGATTTGAAGAAGGCTGTAACAGCTTTTAAATACAAAAATAATAGAGCATTTGAGGTAAGCCTGTCATAGTTATTACGATTATTACATAATCCTCTGACAGCAATTATTTGAGGTAAGTGCAATTATTTTGCACAGTTTTTATAATTGTGTCTATTAATCTATATTAAATGGCTAAATGAAGCAGAGATGTCAAAGTGGTCATACTTCATCACTATTTCCTGACCGTTTTCCACCCTTAGACGACTGATTGCGCTCCTTTATGGAAATAGACAGTTGCTCTCTTTCTTCGGTGAGTGGACAATTGAAGTACCATTTAGTGCCTCCATCTGTTTATTTCTTGTGGAGCTAAATTTTCTTTAACATGCATTTATTGACATGAACATAATGGCTCATTTAGACTCAAAGTAAAAAAATACAGCAACACTGTGGCAACTTTTGGTTTATACACGAAGGATAAAGGAGAGCTGATTTCTTGTGGAAGGCAATTTCTAAAATTTGCAGAAAAAAGGTAAAGATCCAAACTGCTAATTCTAAAAATATAACATACCCTCTACAGAACCATCACGTCATTAAAGTCACTGAACTTTAACAACACTGGCCACATCCCCACACAGGCAATTGGCTGTACTGACTTAATATAGCAAAAAGTTTTCAATGCCAGCATGTTTGATATTTGAGGATAGGATTCCAAAAGTGGGCTATGGGTCCTCAGGAACACTGTCAGTAGCTGATTTCTGACTGACTATGCATCATGTTTGCAGCAGGTCATAGCAGCATGGGGTTTGTACAAAGTAGCTACTAGAAATGCTCATCGTTAAGGCGAATCAATTTGACATTGCAGTGGTCTGTATAAGTAGCATTTTTTTTGCCATATTTGGGGATATCATAGTCTAGTTTACAGAACCAGTTAAATTGTTCTTGTTTGATCTGGTTATAGCAAACAGCTTAATATCAGTAGATTAGCCAATAAACCTTAAATTTACAGTTAAAGCTGATTGGTTTTGTTTCTAACTAGACATGACTTAGTCCATGTTGATTTGGGATACATGTCAAATCTGTCTAACCTTTGTTACCATTACCGTTAGCTGTGGGGATGTTATATCGTAAGACATTAACGGACAAACATTATCGTGATATTATCGTGTTAATATTACCTTCTCTGAGTATAATATCGTAGGGTTTTACTAAGTGACCTTTAAGGTAGAAAGCTTCTTCTTTCGATTAAAAATGAATCCTTACGACATAAAACTTACCTTGTTTTTGGTCTCCTCACCTTCTCCTGCCATTAAACAACCGTGTTTGTCTCCTTCTGTAATTTTTGTGCAAAATACTGTCTAAAACTGAAATATATCACGTAACTATCAATGTCTGAACATCTTTCCGTGCGCATGCGTCCTAATCACTGACTGGGTCCGGCTTCTAATAATCGCCGACTGGAAAGCGAACATTTGCAAATGTATAGTTCCGCTGCTTGTGATGGGAATATTAGTTAAATATGTGTTTTGTATGGAAATATGTGTGATTGTATAAAGGTCAGAACATTAAGTTTTGTGAGATGTAAATGTAATATTTGTGCATTTTACCAGGTTTTCCTAACTTTGTACTTTCTATTGTTATATTACTGCATCATGATTAATATCCATACTCATATATTCATAAACACATTCTGCTGATTCATCTCATTTGACCAGTATTTTATTTATTATCCTTTCAGTGTTCTTTGTACACTGTTATTTTTTCTCAGGTTTCCTTTTTGCCCAATGTTTATTTGTATACTTGTACTGTACTGATTTGTATGCTGATTTAACACTAACACTGATTTAACACTTTAATTTTGCTTTGGGCTTAATAAAGTCTTATCTTGTCTTATAATTGCTAGACTGGTAATCTATACCCACCGACCTGCCTACTACCTATCTCCCTTTTTCCGAATTATATAGTTTGTGAGTTTAAGTATTAAGTATCTATTAATTTTGTTTATATTCGTTTAAATAAATGTATCAGAATTTACTGTTACTGTAATAAAGTCAGATTGCATATGTTATTTGCCAAGATTCCGCATCATGTTTCAAGATGGTTCAATGATGAAATTATGAAACTACAAATCATACAACATCACAAATTTTGGAGCATAAAAGTAGTGTCAAAACATATCTGAAATTTCCATGAGCAAAATTTAGGTCAGGATGACATAATTTTAAGGCATAAAAAAAATTAAAAGAAGCACTTAATGAATTTGGAATACTTTGTTGGACTATACACAATAGGGGGAAACAAGGAAATTGAGTCATATAGTGTCATCGGAATCCATTGAAACCCTTAACTGTCTTTAAATAAACAACATCAGGAGGAAATTTGTGTGTCACAGTGATCCAGCTCTGATAGTAGGGATTAAAACCGGCAGCAGCGGATTACTTTCTGGCAGCCTTTATCCTGCTTTATCGTCAGATGGGATTCATTGATCCACATAAATAAAGCTATAAGGAATATTGTGGATATAAAAAATACATATATTTAAAACCAGTGTCCTCATTTCCCTGTGGACTCGGTAGTAATTATAATATAATGCATTCAGTCCATTTCATGCAATATACATTTTTAAAAATGTAAAAAAAAAAAAACTTTTCCATATTGAAATTTATGCAACTTACTGTTTAATTTTATTTGTAATACATTAAAACATATGCATCGTGTTACGGGAAAAAAAATTTGTATTCTAGCTATTATTGTTGGCCAGATATTCCATGTTAAAGAAATACCTTAATTGAACAAACCTGGTTAAATGTTGGTTAAATTAAAAATAAATACGATCAATCTAAGCTGTTGTTTTAACTGATTTATATTATATCTATGAAGCCCTTGTTGGTTGGGATCACAATTATAAATAAAGAGTTCAGCCTCAGGTCATTTGCCAGAGGCTACCAGAGCTGACAGATGATATAAATGTTCCTTTCTGCATAAAAGCTACTGTCACACATTGGCCTTGAGAAAGACCCTAAACCCACCGCTGCTTCCTACTAAGACTACATTATGCTGGAACGTTATTTCAGTGTAACAGGATGTAGAAGTGTGGACACTAATCCCTTGGCCATAAAAAAGGGAAACTACACTGTGTTCCATCCTCTTACAAAAACTGGTAACCATGGTTTGACACCCAATAGGAGCAGGTTTCATCCTGGATACCGGGCTCACCTGTCCCGTATAAAGCCTGAGAAGAACGCATGGCCTCAGCAAACATCCTGCAGACACCAGGGAGGTAAGTTGGGTTCAACAACCACAAGTTGGTTTATTCAATTTATCTTAATATAACTATTAATTGCCATTTCAAATGTGACTCTGGTGTTGCAGAACAATGTAAAGTAATTTGAATGATTATGGCAAACAATCTCATGGCTTTTATACATTTTAATAAATGTCTTGGCAAAATTCTAATGAGAATTATATAACCTAGTACGATCTCCTTTCACCAACTCAAACTAGTGAGAACTCAACAAAAAAAAACTCAAGTGAAACAACGAAAACTGTTAAACTGCCAAGCAAAGTAAGTCGTCTTTTTTTTTTTGTCTTTAATGACGTAGTATAAAATGTGTCCGCACACTGAATTCCTCATTATTATAGTTACTCGCACACGTGTTATGATTTTGAATTGTTTGTAAGTGTACTCCGACAAAGACAAAGTTATAACATGATTAAATCCATCATTAAAAGCTCCATAATTAAGAAACTATGACAAAATGAAAAGATGATCACATCAGAGATTGACGTCTGGCTCCATGTTACAGTTGTCCCCCCTTTGAATATTATTTTCTGCTGAGTATCCCTAAAGAGCACAAAAATGCCTTTTTTAAGACCTTAGTGTCTGATTCATTTAACAAAAAACCTCAGACTTAACACTATACACTTTTGTGCTACGTTTCAAATGTTTAGCATTCATCATTAAAATTCATCGCAAGCACATTATTTGTCATCATGAAAATAAAGAAGAAAGAAATAAGCAAATTTTATTTGCAATTTTGTTTTATTGGGTCTATATTTAAATTTATTGATTAACTTTTCATATTTCTTTTTATTGATCATTTATTCCAGGAATTATACATGACTGTTATTTTCCCAAATATGTACCTCCTACAACAACCCATTAATCAAATCAGAGATTGGTACCCAGCTCCATTTATCAGTTATTTTTCCAGCCGAGTACCCCTAATGTGCGCCAAATTGCATTTTAAAGACCTCTTTTTTCCGACGCGTTTCTTCACGTTTTCAGATGTATTTCTGGTTTGTTTCAACCACACATTTCTGCAGATTTTCCTTCTTTTTTTTCATTTATTATCTAGATTTCAAAAGAACAAACTGTGTTTTTTTTGTTGGCTGCTAATGACACTTTACAACTGCATTTAAAATAGGAAAACCGAATAGAATTTTTTTTTTCATTAGACTTATATTCGTAGTTATTGTTTAATTCCTATGAGATATTTTGCTGGGATGTTAAAGGACCTTGAACGTGAGACAACCAGACAGTTTAGTTATACTTGATTAGTTTGTTTACTTGGTTTTAATATCACTATTTGTGACTTTAAAATGTGACATCATTGTGTATTTTTCATTACTATCTTTAGTATCCTCATTTATTGTATTTATACACTGTGTTGTTTTAATGTGTAAATTATGACACATATTCTGCTTTCTTTTTGGCCCGGTCACCCTTGAAAGAGTTCCTTGTTCTCAATGGGATATTTCCTGCTTAATATAATAATCAAAAATTTAAATGAAAAAAAACTTTGCATAGTTCTTTACATAGTTAATTTATGCCAGGAATTATATGTCAAACCAGCATTTAAAAAGAAAAATCTAGTAACCCATACAACACTGATGTGATCTTAGGGTTATCCAAAGCCGCACTTTGAGATTTGATCCAAATGTAAAGTGCATTATAAATTAAATGTATTATTTGAGAAACGTGGCGAAATATCATTCAATAAATGTTTCACTGAACAGACAACTATAGGCACACATGATAATCAATAAAATAAAATGACCGAACTATTGTTAACTTGCAGCATCATGGTTGTAAGGATCAGTGGAGTGATTTTCCCCTTGGTGTGGTGTTTGGTTCTGGGACCCTCTTCTTCTGTTTGGCCGCTGGCTTCTGCAGGTAAATAACAAAATCATACCAATTTAATAATGATCTTTCTCTTCAGTTTTTATCTTCATATAGAATAACCGTGTTCTGCAAACCCTGCAGAATATTCTTGTTAAGAAATTTTGAATAGTTTTAATGTTAAGTTATCATAATAAAAAAAACGAGTGGTTCTGGCCTTTCAATCTACTATCAAAGGTCAAAGATATTCATTCTCTGACCTTTATGAACATTTTGTCAGAGATCGATCAGACCACTAACAACACAATTCTCATTCTACATGAACACCTCTCATCATCCTCTCCCATTCCCTGTATAACACAGGATAGTAACATACAATAAAATCAACATTTCACAGCAAATACAAATTCAGCTAAAACATGTTGTGTATTTTACAGATGTTCCCTGAATGCATCCTTTTTATTTACGGAGAGTCATCAGCTTTAACCTGCTTTGCCATAACTTTTCAGATATTCATTT
>VRLP01005223.1:0-39174 GCA_009660295.1 Lophius piscatorius | reverse complement strand
ACAGGATAAGCTGTTGATAATGACTGAATTAATGAATTAGTATCATTGCGTACACACCTCTGGTGAGACTCCTACACAAATAAACAAATGGGGCAACGGTGGCTGAGTTGGTAGCGCAGTTTATCTGAATGTTGGTGGATCGTGTGGCTCCCCGGCCACTTGCAGTCCACATGTCGAAGTGACCATGAGCAAGATACTGAACCCCAAGCTGCTGCCGATAGAGGTTCCATTGGCGTGAATGGTTAATGCTCCTGATGAGCATGTGGCGCCTTGCATGGCAGCCTCCATCTCCAACCCGCCCCAATTACATTTCTTGATATGAATAACCCCACAGTTTCATGTTGTTCTAGACATCGCAAGCTTTCTAAAAAATACTTCACACTCCCATGAGAGTTCAGTCTCTGCCCTTTCTATAGCCTCTATATAAAGACCGTTAGTCTCTATTCATACGGAATAAACCCTCTGACCGAAACCCTCTAACAGCGAGGTTATAGGTCAAAGTCAAAGTTGTCTACATGTAAAGCACTCCTCACTGGACATAGGTGCAATAGCAACCAAACAAAAGCTTTGCATTCAAAAAAATTTACAGGATAAGCTGTTGATAATGACTGAATTAATGAATTAGTATCATTGCGTACACACCTCTGGTGAGACTCCTACACAAATAAACAAATGGGGCAACGGTGGCTGAGTTGGTAGCGCAGTTTATCTGAATGTTGGTGGATCGTGTGGCTCCCCGGCCACTTGCAGTCCACATGTCGAAGTGACCATGAGCAAGATACTGAACCCCAAGCTGCTGCCGATAGAGGTTCCATTGGCGTGAATGGTTAATGCTCCTGATGAGCATGTGGCGCCTTGCATGGCAGCCTCCATCTCCAACCCGCCCCAATTACATTTCTTGATATGAATAACCCCACAGTTTCATGTTGTTCTAGACATCGCAAGCTTTCTAAAAAATACTTCACACTCCCATGAGAGTTCAGTCTCTGCCCTTTCTATAGCCTCTATATAAAGACCGTTAGTCTCTATTCATACGGAATAAACCCTCTGACCGAAACCCTCTAACAGCGAGGTTATAGGTCAAAGTCAAAGTTGTCTACATGTAAAGCACTCCTCACTGGACATAGGTGCAATAGCAACCAAACAAAAGCTTTGCATTCAAAAAAATTTACCCCATATTGACTATCCAATTGTGCTAAAAGGACAGTCCTCCTAGTCATATCCCACAAAAACGCAGGAGTTATCCAATAGTTTCTGAGCAAAGTTTTAAAATTTATTGTGTGTTTTTAATCACAGATAACTCACACAGGAACTGGCACTGAAATTAAATGATATTAGGTTTCAGACACCAATATTATTCGAATACGCTTGATAGTTGTGGAGCTATTTTAGATTAATTTTGTGTATGTAAGTCAGGGGAGGATAACTTAAAGCAACCAACGACAATTTCTCAATTGAAAAATTCAAGAGGGTCATCACTCTCATTGTGTGTTCTGCTGCTCTTTACTCTTCCATATATATCAGTTTATCTACCATTAACTCCAATCAAAAACCATACATGTAACAGCTACCAATTCAGTGGGATGCTTAGTACCACAGTGTGGAAAAATGTCTAGCAATGCCGTGACTTTAACAAATGAAGAGTAAATCACATTTCAAACACTAAAAAGGCAGCACCTAGTAGAAGTCCTCCGCAAGTTAAAACGAAGAACATGCCTCCACCAGTAGTGAATATTTATATAGGTCCTGCTATAGGACTTTGTATGTGCGTATGTGCGTGCGTGTGTGTGTGTGTGTGTGTGCGTGTGTGTGTGTGTGTGTGTGTGTGTGCGTCTGTGTGTGTGTGTGTGTGTGTGTGTGTGTGTCTGTGTGTGTGTGTGTGTGTGTGAGAGAGAATATGAGAAAGAAGAGGCTATAGAGATGGAAAATGAGTATGAATCAGTGTTGACCTCCGGACCACAGAGGGGCTGATGGAATTACTCAGCTGGTGCATATTGTTTTGAATAGAGCCAACTGTGAGATGGTTTCCAGACACACCTGGCTGGACCACACGAAATCACATGCAAACACAACTTCACTGCCACTTCTGGAAATCTCTCAGATGAGCAAATGCCTGTCGTCACATGGGTAGAGAGAGGAGCTGTAGAGATCTGGGAGAAAAAAAAACATGAAAGTGGGAATTCTGGGGTGAAATTGAAATAGGGAAAAAATTGCGAAAGTGGGACCGAGATAAAGACAGAGGAAGGCACCTGAGGAAATGAAGAAGCAAAATGAAACAGATATTCAGAATGAAATGAGTGGCGAGGACGTGCAGTGAAAGGGGTTTAATGGAATAGAGCATATTTGAATGTGTACCAGACTCAAGTCTTTGACTCTCTTTTCCCTTGTTACGCTTTGACTGTGCCTGATCCTACTTTTTATCGTTCTGGGACAGGGGCTGACTGAAAAAAAGTTTAGTCTTACTTTTTGTCAAAAGTGTGTCTCGAAAGACAAGGGTTAGGCATGATAGCTTCAACTAAATGAATCTCAGGGCGGCAATAAATTTGGACACTTGGGTCATAGGTTATTGCTCATAACATCCTGATACACCTTTTCCCTGCATCCTCAATCTTAATGTCCTGCAATCACGGACTCTTATTTTTTTATACTGCTTTTACATCCAACCTAACCTCCCCATCACCTTCCAGTTTTCACTGATACTCCAACTTCCTCACTCATAAGTCTCCGCTGAGTCATCAGCCACCACCACCATCAGTGTCCAGACTCCAATGTTTGAATATGTCATACTGCTGCTCATGGCAGATACCCTCAATCCCAATGTCCCTGAAGTCAGTGTCCAACCTGCTGTCAGAGTAATAATAATATCTCATCTGTTATAATAAACAATCAGCTTCACTTCATTCACTTTTGGGAAAATTTGTGTATTTTTATTATCTCCGCCAAGGAGGTTATTTTTTCACCCATGTGCATTTGTCAGTTTATTACCTCCGCCATGGAAGGAGGTTATGTTATTAAACTTGGGAATTTGTTTCTGACTAAGATTAAGGAGAAACTAACGGACGGATCTGCATGAACTCTTACCTGTAGGTAGGTGTCGGCATAGCCAACAGATGACAAAAATGTTGGTGAATATTCGTGGGTCACCGCACTTAAAAATGAAATGAAATAATTACTTTTTATCTATTTCCATTTAGAATGTCATAGAATCGAATATATCTTCAATGTCATCTTTGTAGAACAATGAGGCAGTTTAGTAACGCTTGGATTGGCTCTTTGCAGTTTGCAAAATACAAAATAAACTACTATTGCACTTAGGAAAATAAATCAGACAGTGGTCTTTGTTAACAGTTGTGAGCAGTGGGTGTGATCAGTTCCTCGTCGGTGAGGGTGGGTGGTGCTTGGGGGTAGGCATTTAACAGCTTGTGGATATAAGCTGTTTTTAAGTTAATAGTTTTTTTCCTATGTACCTCAATTACCCTGGTGATGGCTAGTGTGAGTGGGGTCTTTGATATACAGCTGGCATCCTGGAGACGACCAGTGTAGATTTGTCTGAGGTAGCCGCAGTGGTCCCACTCCGTTGGACTCACCACCCACTGCAGATCCTTCGTGTCCTCTGCTGTGCAGCTGGTGAACCACACTGTCCAGCAGTAGGTTAGGAGGCTCTCTATGGTGGACGGTTAATCAGCTGTTGTTGAGGGAGGTGAGCCTGTCTCAGCTTCCTTAGGAAATAAAGTCGCTGTTGGGCTTTCCCCACCTGGTGAGAGATGTTCTTGGACCAGATAAGGTCAGCCGAGATATGGACTCCAAGAATCTTAAAGCACTCCACCCTCTCTATGTCCTCTCCGTATATACAGAGGTCTGAGTGCTCGGAGTGATTTGATCCACTGGGTTCCACTATCATTTCCTTAGTTTTGGCTGTGTTCAGGTCCAGGTTAATGATGGAACACCTTGCCGTCAGATGCTGAGCTTCCCCCCTGTAGGCTGACTCATTGTTTTTTTTGATCAGTCCTACTACGGTGGTGTTGTCAGCCATCTCGACAATGGTGGTTGAGGACTGAATGGGATAACAGTCATAGATGAAGAGGGATTGGAGGACAGTGCTGAGGACACGCCCCTGCAGTGTGCAGATGTTCAGAATGAGAGAGGATGAGATGTGGAGTCTGTTTCTCACGGAGGGCAGGATTCAAGCAAACAGTGAACTGCCGAGGCCGTTAGGTGTTTAGCCCAGTTTGTGAGGGATTACAGTATCGAAAGTGGTAGTAAAGACCACAACTTCTTGCTGATGCCCCTCTGGTTCCTTCGTGCTTGTCTGTAGACCTGTGACACACCTGACTTAAGGGCAGGGTTGCATGTTCTAAGTAAGGTCTTCACTTCACTTTTGAGCCACGCCTCTCTGTTTGGGAACACTCAACCAGTCTTTGTTACCATCCCACTCTCAGCACAGTAGTTTATGTAGGAGAGAACAGCTGTTGTGTGACCCTCCAGGTCTGTCCCCTCAGTCAATATCCCCAAGTCTGTGACACAAAAGTATTCATGTAGGGCTTGGGTGGCATCCTCATTCCAAACCTGAACTGTTTTCCCGGCTGGTCTCTGATTGCTCATCAGTGGTTTAGCACGATAGCAGAGTCCGGAGTTATCAAGTCTAGCAAAGTCCCTGTTATCATCATCTCACAATATTAGGAGCAGCGCGAGGTAATCTGCAAATGTAGCTCCATTGCTCCATTTTGTTGTTAAGTGAGCTGGAGTTGACGATAAAGAGACTTGGGATGGTTTGTAGGGGTTAGCCTTTAGCTTAGCTGTTAGCCCCGCCCTCCCTCTGCGCCATATCAGCACAGGATGGTGATCGTTCTGTCCGTGGGAGACCTCTCTCTCTCTGGAGGGATAAAGTCACAACTTATATTGTTTAGATCTCAGTGGGTATTGTCCGTAATCATGAGCGGCTCAGTCCTGCTGTACTGCATATGTGCAACTGCAACTGTAGTTGTAAAAAATACACTACAGTCATAAAAACCAAAAAAGCTGTCAAATTTGAAGACTGAAATTTGAATAGCAACTCTGTCTAAAAAATGTATTAAAAAATCACTTAAAAAAGAGATAAACACAAAAAAGCTGCCAAAAGTTGTAGAGCACCGCACCGCTGCATCTGCACATGCTGCAATATTGATGGTCAATGAAGGGGTTGCCACAGCGAATCATCTTGTTCCAAATATTGATTTGCAAGAGGTTCTCTGTCGGGTGCTTCTTGTAGGAAATAATATATCGAAATCTAAAAAAGGCTTGTGGTTCATTAATAATACTATTTAAGAAAACACCTAAATTCATATTCATATTATCCGCAACCTTACAATGACCTTCTGAATTTTGTAGTCGACGTTCTAGGTCTAACATTATTGATATATTTCATAGATGTAGTGACAATAGTTGGGTATTGTATTTGAAGAAGGAATAGATCAAGAAGCAGAGACAAAACCATAACACATGAGAACACCGACTCCAAGCAGAGGGAAACTGTCCATGGTGCTGAAGAGCTAACTGACAAATCTGAACTTTATACTGTATTGTATTATCTGCATCACCTTCCCTGAAAGTAACTTCCATATATATAGAGAACCAATCTATCAGTGCCATGGGTTCAAATTTGCATATGAAGCATATGTGGGAGAGTCCATGTCCCCCAAAGACCTGATCACGTGTTCCATCGACTCCGGGGCCATTAACTTTTCGCAACTGTCTCCATGTGTAGATCTTCACTGATATCATAACCACTACTAGGCACGTGGTGCAGATGAAGGAACCTGCTAAAACCAACTTTGAGTAAAGATCAGCTTCTCGTTGTTCTACTTGTTGTTTTCAAAGATGAACGAGACCAACACTTCAGAGAAGCCGTCCACCACCACCACGTTTAACAATGACTGTGGCTGAACGAGGGCTGTCCGTAGTCCTCCACTATAACAGTTAATCTTTGTTTCTGAACATCTTTGGCAGACCCACACTGCAGATGGTTTTGATTTCTCCATCCTGCAAGCCACTTCAAACAGCGCCATGTCTGTGGAATTCTCCAGTTTATAGGAGAGCCATGCATCCTGTCCAGAGTCCACATCAACAGCCACCACTTGAATCACCAGATAGCCCACATCTACTGAATGGGGCATCATTCCATTCAACCAAGGGTTACCCGTTTGGACTAGGTACACAACCTGATGGGAGTTGTCGCTCTGGTCCTGGTTCAGTATATTCATGGTCACGTTACTTGTAAGTGGAGGAGAGCCTCCATCCTGGGCTCTGATGTAGAGCTGGAAGTCTCTGATCTGCTCGTAATCAAAACAGTTCACCGCATGGATGATTCCACTGTCAGCACTAACGGACACATATGAGGGGACCAGAACACCATTAATGGAGAAGTCCTCGGGGATGTAGAAAAGACGGCCTTTCTGATTCAGGTCAGCGTCTCTAACTTTCACTGTCAATATAGAGTGACCTGGTGGTTTCTTTTCTGTAATGTCTCATACAAGCCCCTCTCAAAGACAGGCACGTTATCATCAACGTCAGATATCTGTAAGGTGAGTGGCATTATTTTCTTAATCCAGATCATGTACACGTGGCAAAGCTATATCAGGTTTTAAAGGGGAGCCTTCTGCTGAGGATTCTCTTGTCATTTATATCAATAACATCAACTACAAGGGTTGTTAAACCATAGGTCCTCCGCCGTCTCACGCTTGTACACAGTTTTCATATATTTTTGCTTTTTCGTATTCTATTTCACCGACATGGATAATTTCAACGGTCTTCTTATATACCTTAAACAGTTTGGAAAGGAGGCATGAAGCTATAAAATATAATACATCTCCGTTAGAGCCAATGTCTTTTAGAGCCAATCAAATTCCCTTACAGTTGTTACGTTCATACCCGATGCAGAATTTTCCGGTTATCCTGCTTTTTATAGAACGGTTTGGCCAAAAACAGGCGCGTTGTCAGTATCATCCAATACTCACTGACCTAATTGGGGTCAGTGAGTATTTTTGTAAACCATTCTTTCCAATGTCGAAATCAATCGCATTCTCCAACGTGAGTTTAGAGCCCACCCCAGCCCCTCTTCAATTACGCAGTGTTTTTCTGCATTTCTAAAACCAGGCACTTTATCGTTTAAGTCGGTAATCTCCATTATTAAATCAAATATTTCATGTGTATTTTCTAAAGCTAACTGGACGTGTAAAGCACAGAGCGTCATCTCTCCAAATAAAGCCCCTCAGTCTATCCTCTCTTTGACGAAGAGGACTCCTCTTTTCTCATTCAGATCCATGTATTCGTGGCTGGGCTCAGTAGATACACGCTGTTTACCAGATTCCAGCTGTTTCAAGCCCAAACCTAAATCTTGCGTGATGTTACCAACTTCAAATCCTCCATAACTCACCTGCCCGGGTGCATAGTTCAGACAGTGGGCTGAGACAAACAGCAGGTACTTTGGGTCTAATTCTTCTGACAAACAGATAATCTTTCCAAAACTAGTGAGCGCGAACTTTGGGAAAAGTTGGTCCGCAATCCACAATATGTGCGATAAAAAAAATGTTTCAGGAGTTTTGTCTCATGCACGTTAATTAACTCTGTTGATTGTGACACCTTTATGAGCACGAAAATAAACAACATTCAACTGAAACATAGTACCTATGAACAACTGAGACATAAGACTTATGATCAACTGTGATATAGGCCCAATGAACAACTGTGACATAGGACCTATGATCATCTGTGACATAAAATCTATGATCAACTGAGACATATGACCTATGAACAACTGTGACATAGGACTTATGATCAACTGAGACATAGGATCAATGATCAACTGAGACATAAGACCTATGATTAACTGTGACATAGGCCCAATAAACAACTGGGACATAGTACCTATGATCAACTGTGACATAGGACCTATGATCAACTGAGACATAGGACCTATGACCAACTGAGACATAGGACCTATGACCAACTGAGACATAGGACCTATGACCAACTGTGACATAGGACCTATGATCAACTGAGACATAGGACCTATGATCAACTGTGACATGGGACCTATGATCAACTGAGACATAGGACCTATGACCAACTGTGACATAGGACCTATGATCAACTGAAACATAGGACCTATGACCAACTGAGACATAGGACCTATGACCAACTGAAACATAGGACCTATGATCAACTGAGACATAGGACCTATGATCAACTGTGACATGGGACCTATGATCAGCCAAGACGTGGGATGTTTATTTGGGGTTGGCGCTAGGGGCTCAGTTTAAGAGTTATTTTGATTCTTTCGATGTTCCGTTGGGGGTGGAGCTGGGCCCTCAGTGTGCTGAACAATGACGCTGAAGTGTAAATTGAAGGAGATGACCGACTCCAG
This sequence comes from Lophius piscatorius, assembly GCA_009660295.1. Lineage (NCBI taxonomy): Eukaryota > Metazoa > Chordata > Actinopteri > Lophiiformes > Lophiidae > Lophius > Lophius piscatorius. Next base: position 30,773 of record VRLP01005223.1, on the reverse strand, counting down.
TGTATTTAAGAGATACTCAGAGAGTTTGTTGGTAAAATTAGAGGCTGGCAATAACGCATACATTAATGGAGAAATCTTGAATTCTTTTTCATTAACGTAGGTTACTGTTGTGCCTTGGTGGAGTGCTTTTTAGAGTGTAATACATTTCTCTTACTTGCTTTCATATGGCTGAGTCATGTTCTCTCTCAACCACCACAGGACTACAGATGGAAATTAGCAAGCAGCTATATCTCGTGCGAATAATATTTGCTCTTACTTGGGACAAATGCATGCTCCTGATGTAAATAAACTAAATAAAATTTAAAAAAAGAAATGAACAGTTACTGCTTCATATTATATAAAAATCTTGCCTGGATCAGAAAAAGTTCAAAAGCTTTCCATAAGGTATCCTGTCATGTGTAGCAATGTAAAGACAACTGGGTTGGGGGTTTTTTGCACCAACCCCAAATTTTAAGACAAATCCTTGTCTCTTTGTGGGTCCAAAGTTCAGTTTTCTCCAACAATTTCATAATTTTGCTTCATCCTTGAAGGACCTCCTCCTCTCAGCCAGTGGAGCATTATAGCAGTAATAGGACACCCACATTTGTTTATCGGGCGATTTTTCCAGTAATTTCAGCTGATTTTAGTCGCGCTATCAGTTATCATGTCACAGTAATTATATTAAATGTTATCCTCAGCGTAAGATCTATAGAGTCTCGAGCTTCTGCTTGCCCGGGGACCGGAACACTCTCAGGGAAGAAGTGGCATTAAGAGAACATCACAGAGGCAATGAGACGACCATGACTGGGAATCATAAGTGTGTGTTTTGATTATATCAATTTGAACAATGAAGCATTTTCCCTCCTGAGGCTTAACAGTAAGATACTATGAAAAGCAGCAGGACTAATGCTGAGAAGTGAGGTGGATGATGAGAAACGTTTTAATCTCCTCATAGAGATGCTGGCTTCTGACAATGTAATTATGCATGGATACACACAAAACATTTTACCACAAAACGCATCCGTGCCAAACAGTAAAGGCGTTATTCCTGCCTCATTTATTAAAAAAAATAACACAGACATAGATTTTTTTTTATGTTAATCTCATAAAGCAAACTTTCTGTGATTTTTAAAGCAAACAAACTTTTTACCTCTATTATCTTTGATAACACTGAGAAAAATTCATTTTGACTATAAAAAAAATTAATTATGGTTCTATTAATCATTTTAAAAACAATTGACTCATTTGGAGAATTTTTTTTCAAAACTGGGAACATTTTCAAAAAATGTATTTATTTTGGACGTATGTGATCACATATTTATTAAATATATTATATTGATATTATATCAAGCTTTTACGTCGACTAAAACCAAAAATCCAGAATCCTCAACAGAGGGTTGTCGCTCCAAAAGAACTTTGACAAAACTGGATGGGCTGAGATGTGAACACAGTTTGGACCGATGACTAAATACAATATTTGATCTCAAAAGATGTGGCCCCTAAAGTCACATAATTTTAACACGCAGAAAGAGAGGCGAGAGTGGTTGATGTATGCAAACAGCAAAACAAAATGAGCAGACGGCAATCATTAACCAGTGAGGAGGTAAATAGACCTAACATTTAGTCTGGCCAGCACATATCAAAAATATGTCCCAAAAGCCGTCCGAACAGGCGGTGATCTCATCCTTCATTTTTGTATCTCTATAAGTTCAATGTAAAAAAAAATATTTTTGTGCAAAGTTTGGTACAGACCATTTGAGCAAAATGCACCCTCATCTCTATAACTTCATGTTTATTTTTCTTTGCTGTTTGTGCTGATGTACTGGACAGACTCGATTACTCTCTGCAGAACGTACTTGCCCGCCACAGAACTACTAACATACCCCCACCGATGGATCAGAACATTCTCAATGACCCAGAAAATAACCAAAACACATCTGCCAGCACTGGAAGATCTCTACACATTCTGCTTTCTGCAGTGTACCTGTATTTCACTGAATACTATACAATGACAAAAACGCATTTTGAACCTTTATTTTCTACAGAAATGTTTTAAATAAATACTGTTTTTTTTGTTTTTTTTATTTTAGAAATGAGCAAAAAACCCAAATGGTGAAAAGATTCCTAAAAATTATATATATAGCTCTTGAAATGTTAGAGTGAAGAATGTTTCCTGTGCCAGTAACTAAAAGGAATTATGTGGGTGCATAAACCAGCCAAAGAAATGAACAACTCCCACTATTGCGACGCCTTGACCTGCCATATCCCTGCCTCTAATTCGCTTGGCTTAGGCTTCGACTGCAAGATAAATGTAATGTTATAAGAAAACAATAAGAGGCAGAGCAGTGTTGGTCGTGGTGTCACCGTAGTATAATTCATAGGAAAAAAAACGTCCTGGATCGATATCGTCATTCAGATAAGCCAGAAAATCTAACCTGCTGCTCCATAGATGGTGATGATGAATTCTAGAGTGACTTCTTCCTCTGAGTTTCACATGTATGTGTTCCAAACAATATCAGCCTTTGTGAACTGGTTGACCTCCAAGTTATACCACTGGAAATGCTTTAAAGCCAGTGGGATTTCAGTCAAAGGCGGTTTAAGCGACGACGTTCAAATGAGTCAGTCCTCCTCCAGGGTACCTGAATAATTTACTGTGCTGCGGAGAGACGGTTTACTATAACAAGAAAATTCTGTTATTTCACGTCGGATTTCATTTAAATAGAAACATGAAAAATCAAATACTGCTTCAACACCCGCTACTCAAAAACTCAAAAAGACTCTTTAAGAGGTAAAAGAAAAATTGAAGGAACTTGGTGAGGAGACAGGGAGGAATGAAGCAGATGTGAGATCTGTGATTCATTTGCACACAAAGACATAAAGTTACAGTAATGGGCCTAAAATGAAACCAATGCTTCGGAGGTACATTATCGTATAGCAGGTTACATGCACTGGTACCTTTAACATAAGTACATTTTTGCACCTTTGTTGTCTGAACCTTTAGAAGGACTTTTCTGTCTCCCTGGAGACAAAAATGAACCTTTAGATCCTGCAGCAAAAAAAAATTGCCCATTGCAAAGAATAGAATTTGTACCTAATGAGGCTACCCCTAACCTTTAAAAGACAGAAACATTCCATTAAATTCAGCGACTAGGCATTTACAATTAGTCCTCTATACTATATTTAAAACCAACCATTAGTTTACATGTTGTGGTTCTAGCCTCTAGCGGGTAGCAGTGCTTATAGGCTTGATTCTTGCTCTGGCCACTGAAAGGAATCTTCATTTGTCTAAGAAGGATAAAACCGACAAAATATTTGTTGAAAACAGGGTAACTGATGGCTCTAAGAGTATAGATCACATATTGTCTTTATGTTTGAGGTTTTTGATTTTGACCCACAACTTGCTTTGATAGCAAGCAGCGCTCTGACAGCCGTGAACCTTTCTTATTTGTCTTTGCTGTTCAGTTGCTACCAGCCACAAACTGCACTTTATGCTTTATTACTTCTTATTATTTATTATCCACCGAACGCATTGTATCGCCATGACAACTCAGATGCTCCGCCACTTCTCACAGGTGCAGTGAGAAAAGAAGACGCAGACGTAAGCCGATCGAGTTGAGAACCTGCCATAATTTCCGACACGCCTTCCAAAACCATCCGATCGTCCCAATGTGGTCCAGCAGCTGTTAACCGGACCTGGTGAGCCCCCCCCCGATTGTCGTGCAGTGTACACAAACGACTGACAGCGGCAGACGGCCTGGCAGTCCTGAGGTTCATTTGCAAGTGTGAATCGGGCTCAAATTGTACTCTGTACACCCGGCTAAGGGACCACATCTGTACCTTAAAGGGAAAATATTTTTGAAAATTGTACCAGTAGGTATACAAATGCTACCCCTATATGTCTGTGTGCAGGAAAATAAAATTCAAATTACCTCAATTAAAGTAGGGCTATCTGATAATCCATAAAAGCACAGGCTCATTTCTCCTTAGAGGTAATTATGCAGGATATAAATTAGACCGTGTGCACTACAGTTCTTAAATTATTTTTCAAACTCTGTGCCTTGTCAGAGATCTGTAATGTTTCATTGGGTTTTTATGGTAAATCTTGTCATCATTTAAAAGTAAATCCACTTGACAGATTTGGCAGGTCAACAATTCAAACTTAGTTTATTAGATTTTACAGCATGAAAACGTTTTCCTCGTTTCTTCTTTTCTATTTAATTTTTCTAGTCCAGCATGGAGGCATAGTTGCTTCACAGCAAGATGGCTTCTAGTACTGATCCACTTCGGTCCTTGGGGTCTTTCTGAGTGGAATTTGCATGTTCCTTGTAAGCTCCATATCAGTACTCCAGTGTCCCCAACAGTCAAAAAACATGCAATATACTGTAGGGGGATGGTGATTATAAATTGCCCTTAGGTGTTACTGTGAATAGTTGTCTGTCTCTGTGTCTGCCCTGTACAGACCTGGTTGTACCCTGCCTTTCAACCAGTGTCAGCCTGGATAGGCTCCAGTCACCCTACAATCCTAGCCGGGATTAAAGAAAATGAGCAGATATTTGATGATATCAACCCTAACCAAAACAAATACACAGTTCACAGTAAAAGATGTATTAAGTTTTTATCTGGACTTCGTCTGGCATACCCTCATTATAATATGTTTCCCCTTTTGATATTGTCAAACTTGACAAATTGTTTCTCCTGTCACCACACATCTGTCGGATCTGCAGGTTTCTGGCTGATATTGTCTGAGAAGCATCATTACCCACTAGTAGGTACACGTATCCTGCATCCTCGTATCCTTTTTTATGCGACCACTTGTACTGCCTCCTTTTTCTCCGCGTGTTTCTCTTGCTGGCAGGTTATAAAGTGGATAAGACACTTTCCTGGGTGAGGTGATATTTATGATGTGCGCTGAAGTCATTTATTAGAAGAAAAATGGCTTATTATGGCCCATGTATGATGAAAGCATAGGATTTATACTCCCCTCAGCATTTTTTGCAGGAAACCTTTCTGTGTAAAGCAGTTGGGATTCTTTCTCTATCTTCCAGACCTGCTTAATCAATACATTTTTTTCTCCCTTTACCTCCCTCACAGTCTTGCCCTCCTCCGTCTTCTTCTCTCCCACTCAGGGCTGATTAACTCAAAAGGACAAATTGCAGCCTTGTATCAATTAGTACCATCCAGGTGCTCTGGCCTATTGAGTGATCAGAACTAAAAAGGTCTCCTGTCAGGCCTCTTAGATTTAGATGAAGTCTCTTTAAGGAGGAAGGACAAAGGAACATGACAGTTGGGAGATTACATCATTTGGTTTCACACCAGCTATCTGCTCTGCAGTCAGGAAGGGCAGCAGATTTACGACCTCTTCACATTATTCTAACTGGCTGCTCTCTCTGTCCTTCTAAAATAAATGAATGCACATGGGGAGTTCATTTAATTTGTGCCATGTCGAGTCCCCAGTCAAATTAAAATGAGTGTTTTTTCCTGGGATAAAGGCATGATGGCAATTGCACTTATGAAGTCCAAACTTGTGAATTCCATCCTCCATAGATTTGTCAGTACAAATGATACAACTATTCTCATTATTTGATGAAGCATTTCATCAGACATCATCTATTACACATGATCCAAATCACCTTGCCATATAGAAGCTGGAGCATGGACTCACTGGGATTATGTATATCAACATTATGATTAATTACCATGTACTGAGAGCAGGGAGAAAGTGGAGGAAACCTGGAGAGGTGGAAGCATGGCCTGGAGAGAAGAGGAATGAAGGTCAGCCGCAGCAAGACAGAAAATGTGTGTGTGAGTTAAAGGAAGGCAGGTGGAACAGTGAGGATGCAAAGGAGTAGAGGTGGAGAAGGTGCAGGAGTTTAAGTACTTGGGGTAGACTTTTCAAAGCAATGGGAAGTATAGAAAAAAAGGGAAGAAGCGATTGGTAGAGTGGGTGGTGAAGAGTGTCAGGAGTTATCTGTGACAGAAGAATAGCGGCAAGAATGCGGGGAAATGTTTACTAGAGGGTAGTGAAACCAGCCCTTCTGGATACATTGAGACGGTGGCTCTGACCAAAAGACAGGAGGCAGAGCTGGAGGTGGCAGAGTTGAAAATGTTAAGATGTGCTCTGAGAGTGACGAGGTTGGACAGGATTAGAAACCAGCAAATCAGAGGGACAACCCAGTTTAGGCATCTTGGATTCAAAGTAGGAGGGGCCAGATTGAGTTGGTTTGGACACGTGAAGAGGAGCAATAGAGGATATATTGGTAGCAGGCTGCTGGAGATGGAGCTAGCAGACAAGGTGAAAAGGGGAAGACAATAGAAGAGATTTCTGGATGTGGTGAAAGAGGAAGATGAATTGGACAGGAGATGGAAACAGATTATCTGCTGTGGACGAAAAGCCCAAAGAAGAAGAAGAACATGCTATGTTGACTGTCACGAGATATCTCCTTTCATTGTTCTAATGCAGTACTGCCATTTCCTTTCTCAATGGGAGCGGCTGCTGATTCAACACAATGAAACGAGGGGTTTGATCAGCTGTTCAGGTGTTTTTGTTGTATTTATCCAGAATTACATAAACGCTGATTGTTGTAATGATTGCTACCATGATTGTCGTGGTTCTGGGAGAAGAAAGAAACAAATTGCAATATGCACAAACAAATCATAAATCAATTATTTAAACAATTTTTGCATTTGCAAATTATAAAACCACAAATATATCATCTGAATATTACATAACCACCGCAAAAAGTTGCACAATTAGTTGCACAATGATGGAATCAGTGCATCCTCCATTCTTTTGGTGAACTTAGAGCAGTTATTTTTGGAGACCCATGATGAGCAAAAACCCATTTCTGTTGGGAAAATTGCCTTTATAGAGATGTATAAAACACGGCACAATCATTGCTAAAATGTTATCATGTAATAGCTATGAAACAAATTTGAACTGAGTAACTAACAGGGACTGTTGTAGCTTTCTTTTTAAACCCCCGAAACTCTGGGTTATTATGAAATCATCAACCGCAGATCCTTTCTGTGATAAAATATGAGAAACAAAAAAGGGAGCACAAACAAAATTTCAGTGTGAGTTGGCTAAACTCAGTTTCATCAATTATTTTGGCCTTGTCATGTCAGCATGCATGCTAAGGTTTCATCCTAAAGTGTCTTCATCGGACTACCGAGTTCATTTTAAACATTTCAATGAACACAGATGTGTCTTCCAGTTCTTGATCAGTGTAGTAAATCTCCTCGCTCCTTTGTGTGATAACTCAAGCACTATTTCATGGATCATTTTTATACCCTTGGAAAAGGTTTGTTATATATTTCTGACACTAGGGGGAACTTTATCTTCCTAAGTTTTCGGGCCATAATATCTCAATTGTTGATCCGTTTCTGGAACGTAGATGGACGGGTAAAATTGACTCTATCTATGAAACCCTTTGGTTTAAATTTACATGCATGAACACATTACCAACAAAATAATACATTTGCATTACCAATACAATAACACTGTGACCAAAAAATCCACCAACGCATTCCTCAGCACTAGATTGATCGCGGAGCATTATTAAACAAAATGGAAGTCAAGGACAACTCTACTATTATTCGTATCACAGAACACAAATTGTGTGTATACAAGCAGGTCTCTCTCACTCTAACTCTTTCTCAATCTCTCTCTTTTTCTCGCACGGATATGTATATAATTTGATGAAGAGCGTGAACCATTCACTGTGGGCTAAAGAACCCTTCATAGCCGCAAAACATAAAGTCTCAAATCTAATTAAATAATTACGTTGGAAGATATTTTTAAGTATTATCAAAAAGAACAGCATTTCCAGATCTTCCAAACACGTCTACATGACAAACCTTGGATTTGTCACAATGTATGCATTTTCAAAGCCAGGCTCGCTGGTTCTTCATAATTTATTAATGCTTTCACACAATCTTGCTAGCTGAAGAGCTATTTCAGGGAGCAGAAGGATCTAGGAGTCATCTACCAGCGAGCCAATCTATTTCCTGTGCTTATCACTCTCCTGCAAGACTCTCATCACTTTTTCGTCCCCCTGTTCATTACTCCTTCACTGAGTGCAGGGGGCAGCTAGAACATGACAGGTAAGAGATGTGATAGTGTGTGTGTGTGTGTCATGTGGTTAAATCATGCTAGGTCATGCTTGCCTGTCACTGTATAGTCACACGGCACCCTCTACAGGTGATTGAAGAGACTACTTCCTGATACTGAGGGCAAAAAGGTCAAAGAAAAATAAATCTACAAATCATTCTATTTGGGGTTTTTTCCTTTAATTCAGCTGACACTGAAATACTTTGAGTTATTTCCTGGTTCTTTCCATCCTGTATGGAAAAATGTATTCATCCATGTATAGATTTATTTTAGTTGAAACGAGGTCAAAAATGGAACGCAGTCTTTAGGCAGATCTTCTGTGGAGCAATAAATGTGTCCCATGGTTGTGCTGCTCTATGGTATAGTCAGGCATAGCTCACTCATATCACTCTTATGACAGCACAAAACAACACAAAGTTCTTACAAGAAGATTTTCAAGGTTTCTTGCCAGCGTTTGTGTATAAATTCAGATATCTTTTTTCTTTATTTCAACAAACTTTATGGTCATGACCAAAGGCAAAACGTTATAGGAAACAAAACAAAGCATATCTATATGCAAAAAGTAGAACAATGCTAAGTAAAACACATGGATCGTATTCATGGAATGTTTTGGTTCTATCAACAGATAACATAAGGAAATTAGCAGGATTGTGTGTGTGGTTGGTTTTGGTCACTGGTTGTCCTTCATATTGTTTTAGGCAGGTATGAACTGTGCTGCTAGGACACAGCTTTTCATTTCCTCCAACAGGATGTGAATTTTGTCAGAGATGGACAGGAAAAGGAAATGGGGGTGTATCAATTCAATTTTTTTTGAATACATTTTTGCACCAGTATTTGAATTTCTTTTGAAATCCGTTCAAAAGTGTAGACTCTGATCTTTTGGGAGCAATGATAACTTTTAGCAGCCTGTCTCGATGGCGGGACTGAGGTCACTGTGTCTGTACATTTTTCAAGTTTTCCTCAGGTTCTGATCCTCCACTCTATCAGGTAATCTATTGTCTGTTTAAAAACGAAGTAGAAATTAGTTTCTTTTGGGATTTTTGTTGTAGACGTTGAATAGTTCAAATTAGGTTCTTTCTCTATCCAATAATTGGTTTGATCCAGATCATCTCAGATGACGTTCCTGTCTGAGTAACAGCAAAACGTGTAACAATAGGGGAAAAGAAAACTTTTGAAATGGATTCCCAAGAAAATGAGCGAGTGCAGACATGCAGCATTAACAAAGCATTGCAGTAAAGGTAGCAAAGAGGTGAATGGGGGGGTTGATATGTCATTACAGTGAATGAATAAACTGAAATTAGCTCACACGTCCCTGACAGCAGGGATCGCCGCTGTCAGGGACGTTTTGACTTACCACAATGCATAGTGATTGAATTCAAAGTCTGCTTGTTTCATTCGGGTGCTTCAACATGGAGCATGTGTTGCACAGGCATCACCGTTATCCACTTCGATTCATGGATACAACTGAACTATCATTCTGGTCAGGGAAAGGAAAAACAACACTATTAGGGTGAGAATGTGGATGTGGAAGAGCAGTTATTATAACCTCTGTGCTGGATGACCGTAAATTACAACAACATTCAGTCTTACTAAACTGGGTTGGGCCTCCTGTGTCTTGCGGCAATTATTCAAATCTGGATGACAACGTTGCCACAATTATTTGGTACATCAACACCTCCATTGATGCTGTCACAGTACAGCAGATGGTCACTAACTGATGAAAACCTGGGATGTTACTTTGAGATTGGGGGGGAGATGATGCGTCACTCATAGCAGCAAGTGACGCAGCAAGAAACAGTCTGTCCCACAGAATCAAGCTGTCAAAGCAATGATGATCATTTAACAGGTTCTAAAGACCTGTGGAGCATGTGGACGTATGCTCCTCTTGTGTCCATCATCCCAAAGCCTGTGGCACCGATAATTCTCAAGCAGATACGCCTCCACAGCAGGATTGAGAACACCACTGTGGCAAACCAACCCGTTCCGGATGAGAAGGTGCTCCCCCTGTCAGCTGTCAGAAGAAGATGCTGTTCACGGTCAACCCACCTAATGCTGCAGGACCATATAGGATGTCAGATGTTGACCTTATAGCCTCTACGTACCAGCTAGCTGACGTCAACTTGAATATCTCACTAGGTGGGTTCACATGGACCCATTTGTTCCTATTAGAACTGGTTAAAAAGCCTAATCAGAATGAAATGCTCCGTTTTAATCCCATTCTGAATCAAAACACCCAATACACCTTTCTGTAAAATCGTCAAAAGAAAAACTATACCATGTGGATGGTGGAACAGATTATCTCCTGGTTAGGTTTCTGTCTTTGCGTGCCCAGCATCAATACGTACGTGCAAAACTCTGGCTTCCGAGTAGAACTGGACCACAGCTTAGACTTTGTTTTGAATAGAAACTCTCAAAAAATGTTACTATGAAGACCACAAGGATGAATCCCAACATAAATAGATCAGAGGTACCAACTTCCCTTTTTCTTTTTCTTTTTTTTAGAAATAATGGATGCTGTGATGGGAGGAAGACCACTGTGGGTTTGTTTTTTTCAGAGAGAAACATGTGATGAAGTGTTTTTGCCTTTTACATTTGTTCAGATTATGTTCATCCAAACAAGCTTTTTCTGTTAAATTTACCAGACAACTCGGGTGATTAAAAGATGTAATGCTGGCTAACAAAACAACGATCTCTATATTTGCCTCTAGTAGGAGTAAACCTTCATCATTGTCAAGTTGTTGGTTTATTAAAAGCATGTCAAAATCAAGAAAAACTGCAAGTCAGCATATAAACACCCAATTATATACGATCACGATGCATGGAACCTGTTGACTCAAAATCTTGGTTGCTGCGTCAGAGGTAAGTCACATATGTCCAGTAGCATTTTGTCAAGTTATTATGAAGCTCTTTGTCCTGAGTCCCATCAAAAGTCAACTTTCCTAGATGATGTTGCACAAACAGATTCTCGGAAGACACCATCTTGTATGTGCTTCTCCTGATTCTGACCTATGTGGATCATTACCTAGCAATGAGGACTTATCGTAAAGAGATCAGGTCCATGGACAAGAGGTGTATCCACGGACTGTCCACCAAACCCCACTCTAGGAGATGGTTCGCCAGCATCAGATCAGATCTGCCAGACTGTACAAACAGTTCCTAGCTGTGATTCACACAGCTTATTTGGTAAACATATTTTATTTGCAAATTATTGCACTGCACCTGATTTTACTATTTACATACACACGGCATTCCCAATATTTTTGGAGTCAAGGTCATATATGCTACAACATATTATGAAAATTATACAGTTTTGGGGGGAGTCTTATTATGAAACAATAGACCTTTACTGCTGTCTATCAGCACACTGGCAAGTTATTCTGTGTAAAAAAAAAAATACTGTTCCTCATACTTCTTGCCAACTCTCACTGCACCCTTCCATTCTCACTTCAAATATACACTGAATCAACACTTTTTTTCCTCTGTCTCTGTCACTCTCTCTCACACACACTCACACACACACACACACACACACACACACACACACACACTGAACTAGCTATCTGCATATCTACTGAGTCATCCACAAAAAGAAACTCCAGTTCTGCTTCAAAAACCAAAAGTACCTAAGAACATGTGACAGCGTACTTCTTCAGTTATTTTTCCCTCCATTGATTTATGAATGACAGTATAAATCTCTCCTGTAGTATCTTGGAGGACATTGATGGATAATAAATGGCAACTTCCGTGATTTAGTGAAACCATATTTCTTGTCAATGCTCATATAAGGAGCTGCTGTGATTCTACTTTCATCATCTATCCGTCCATTCATTTTGTGTAATGGCTTTTCCTGTGCAGGGTCTTGGACCTATACTGCAAGTGAAGAGTACCAACCAACACAAACACAAGAGAACATATAAAACTCCACAAGAAAAGGTCTCAGGTCCCCCATATGGTTTTAACTAAGGATTTTCATTCTGAGGCAACAGTGTGACACACTATGCCACAATGCTGCTCATTATTCTTCAGTCAGCTGGGTCAATGTATACAACAGCCCATCTCCTGGTATCTGCACCACCCTCTGGGAGACACAGCAAACTTTGTCGTGATGACACGTATTGAAGTGCAACCTTAATAGGCTGTAGGTCCCTCATCATGCAACCAGCAGTGATGAGGACACTAGCAAAACGCAAAACTAGAGAAAAATCAATCAGGAATGATTGGGAGAAGGAAATGATCTGTGGCCCCCACCTGTTACTTCTCCTGTCCACCTTTCGCTTTAATTTACACCAAGGCTGGTGAAACTGATTCATGACCCATGTCACCACAAATTTAACATGAGCTCAAATTTGGTTGTTTGGCTGCTATTTGTCACACTTGCTGCACAGTATGGCTTTTTTGGGTCGCAACATAAGAAACACCATTCAAAAATATAAACTATATGTTTACAGTCAGATTCATCTAATATAAAGTAATCAGCCTTTAAATGAACTGTTCTTACATATTACCTTTTTTGTATGCTCTGTGACTCAAAGTGCTTTACAACAGAAGCCCGGATTTACCCATTCAAATACATGACAGAAGCTACCATGGAACCCACCGCCTGATATTCATGAGTGGCAAGTATCCATGCAATCACAAACACATCATTAGAACACCCACACAAAGCTTGGGTTCAATATCTGCTCAAGAACACTTTGGCATTTAGACTGTAGGGGCCGTTGAGCAAACCACAGCCATCCCTTACCTTTTAAGGTACTATTATATATCAACAGCCCTTCTTGATATTGTTAAGCTTCTTGTCAAATTGAGGGGCTCACATGCAAACAAAACAGGTCATAATGGTGCAGTTCAAGAAGTGAATCAGCAGTTTCCCATACAGGCAACAGCAAACCCAAAAAGAGACAAACAGTATCTCAATATGAGATGGCAAAGGCAAAATCCAAAGGGCAAAAAAAAAACAACTCTGTCACACATGCTCCATTTAACCTGCATCAAAAGAGGAAATTCGATCGTGTAAGTCCATGTTTACTTATTGAATCTCGTACAAGTTGAGTTTTTGAATTTCAGGCTAGTCCAACCACATTTAATCATGTTTATCCATCATACAAACATAAGATAATTTATTGCAAAAATACATGATTCATTCAATTAACTGTATCCGACAGCTTATTACCTTTGTAAAATGCTGTGATGGATCATTTTACTTCACAATACATACTTTTACTTACGTAGGTTTTTATTTGCAGTACCTGTACTTGTAGTGGAGTGTTGCTGCGTCTTCTAACACATTATACAGTATACTCAATCAATGAATGAGTAGAGTCAACAGCTGTAGCTGTGAGATGTACATCCTCGAAAAGTTGGGAGATATGATGGAATCATCATCGCAGCCACAGATCCTTCATGTTAACACGATAACTCAAAAAGTATTTTATACCCACATAGACCTTAGAGTGAGGAGAATAACTGGATTTGATTTGGGAATGGTAGAGATCTATCTTGTATATATATCAAACTTCCCTCTAGCTGTTCATATTTTACTCAGAGGGAGGAGCTGTATTATGAGAAACACTTTTCACATTACTTCTCTTTTTAATTGGAGGATATCAATCAGGGGGATTGCTTGTACAATGAAGGGGGCCCTAACTGTCGGGTACAACATAGTAGGACTAGTTCTCTCTGCAGTTAAGGACCATCGTGTTTAAAACCGACCAGGATGAGTATCAAATTTCAGCATGTGTCCAACTACTTCAGTGGGAGCAGCAGCCTGCCGTGTTCACTATTAACCCCTCTGAATCATCCGTAGTGATTGACAGAAGATGTGTTGGCCTTATTTCCCTGTAACGAAGGAAGCCTTATCATCGTCACGCTCCTCTACAGGCCACAATTGAGAGAGCAGCCTGTGCTTAATATGAATGTTTAAGTATAAGTAAAATGATATTCCATAACGACGGAGAAACAGTCAGGATATTATAATAAATTTCAAAGCGATGGAGCCCATTTGAATTCTTCACTCGCTTAATTGCACTGTGCTGATTTATTATTTGCCGGATTTTTTTTTCTTCTGGAAACCGATGAAGAAAGATGGCGAATTTAAAGCAGAACTGTTTATGCTCTATTGAATCACATCTCATTATTGCACATCATTTTGCACCATACGCTGCAACCAGGCAATATCAAACCCCAGCAGTCTAACATACTGTATATATCACACTTGTATTGGTCCGTCGATCATACGCTGGAATGTGTATCCCATCAGTCAGGGGGGAAAGATATTCAACGCACACTTGAAATGGACAGTTGATCATATGTTGAGATGTGTTTCATATCAGCCATTTCTGTATGTCTCATATCAGTCTAGGAGGCGATATACTCATACGTAATCTGTAATACGATCTCTCTTTATGGGCCCTGCAGCTCAGAGCAAACTCTCACCATCATATATTCAGTTCATCGCACAGAAAATGATTGTCTAATCATCGTAAGGCTATTATTATCATATTACTATCATCATTAACCATAGTGGAAATGTCAATGGCTGAGCTGTTTTCCAATCCATGTCCTATTTACTGTAGTGAGCTTCAATTGAACTGTGCCATTTTATTTCAATGTATGAATTCGAATGGGTCATTGTGTAAATGTGAGGCATATTGTGCACTCAAAAACTAAAAGTAATAAAATGTGATTGTTTTTGAGAACCAATTATCACCCAAGGCCCACCGATAACTTTCAGCTCATTAGCGCCTGGTTCAAGCCCGATTTTAAAACAATCAGGTCATTTGTGATAAATTCAGCATGTTGATATGGTGATTGGGACTTGGAATATGAAATAATTTACAACGATGTGTCTTCTGGGGCGCTCCAAAACACCAGTTGCAAAACTCTAGCATGTTTGTTTGTTTTTTTGGGGGGGGTTCCATCACTTCCGACCTTCTCTGAAATTGACCAAAAAGATGACAGAGTGAACAAAGCGTAAATGTTACAGGTCCCAGGCATAAAACCATGCAAACAGTTCTGAAAACAAAACTATTTTAACTACAAGTGAAATAATAACACATTTGCAGGTATATTTGGTACATGAACATCAGACACGAAAAGTGTAATTCAAGATTAAGAAGCATTTAACTCAAATGTAAATAAAGAGGTCAACACACTAGCTCTAGCTATCCATTTAGCAGACATTTAAGAAAAACTCGCGGACCATATGAAGCTACAGCTTTAACTCAATTCTACATAAACAACCCTCTTAATTTGCCGAAAAGCAACCTTAAAAGCGCTGTGACATTATTTCATGTTATTAGTGCTTTACCTCTGACTAATCTAATAAATAAAGGAACATTACGTTGTTTCTGTGAGTACCTTGCAAAGCAGTCTGACATGTTAAGGATCAACTTCTGGCCAAATAATAATAATAATAATAATAATACATTTATTTTATAATGCACTTTACATTTGGTTGTCCCGCTGTCCCCCTTAGACCCTTTTGGGTATTACATCAAAAAATAAAGTCATTAGATACTTAATTAAGATTATTAAAGATATCTTAAACACTTGAAAAATCCACATAAAGATAAATAATTCCATGACAGAATGATCAGTATTAGAATAACTAACATAAAAACATAACCAATTCGTTTGCGTGCGTCACAGGCAGGCAGCTTGATGATCTTCATGTGTGGTGAGTGCGGGTGAGTTGAAAGCATTGAAAGGTGTATAGTTACACCAAGGGCCGACGGTGGCTTAGGAGCTAGAGCGATTCTCCACTTATCTGAAGATCGGTGGTTCGAAACCCCAGCCCCTCCAGTCTTCATGTCGAAGTATCTTTGAGCAAGATACTGAACACCAAGTTGCTCCCAATGGCTGTTCCATTGGGCGCCTTACATGGAAACCTCTGTCACCACTAAATGAATGTACGGATTAATGTAAGGCGTTTTAAATTGAAAAGCACTATATAATTACAGTCTATTAACCATTTACCATAGAGCTAAAAAGAGAAGGAAAAAAATGACAGGACAGGGGAGGGATAGAAATTGTTTTTAAGTTCAAATTTAAGGAATGAGTTGACCATTACATAAATAGTACGGTCTAGAAATGCCCTTTTTTTTTCTTTATGAAAAATGTACTTGATGTGATTGACTTGTAGGTGGAACTAGAGACATGGAAGGAAAATTCAATACCGCTGACCTTTCAAAGTTTCATTGAAGGAATGCCACTTACAGAGAGCGCTTTTTGCAAGACGACAAAGTGCTTCCATAGAAATGATTGACAATCCTCTGCATCAACAGCACATCACTTGATGTGAATAGAAGGTCGGTATAAACTTGTAGTATTGCTATCTGACCAAGACAAGGTACTAATCCTTCCGATCTGACTGGGTTAATCGGGAAATACCATTGTTGAGGACAAAAACATTGTGTGGTCAGGACCAGGGAAAGAGGACTTTCTTGTTTCTCTAGAATCCACATCCCGTCTTCCCTGTGTGAGTCTGGCTGTGTATGTGTTTTGGGGGCGTGGTCTCATGCACAAGCTCTGCTCATCTCCTCTTCACATCGCCATGTTTGTGGTGGATGTATTGGCTCTTGGACCAACTTTGTATACTTCATCTAGGCTTTCCTTCATGTGTTCCAGTCTTGACACTTCTACATCTCCAGTTACCTGCCAGATATACTCTCTGAATAAAGCCAGACCAGGTTCATCCTCCTCTCCGCCCACACAAGCTCCATTAAACCTACTTAAATCTTTACTCACTTCCTTGTCTGCTTCTGGGACCATATTCTAACATCATGCAACAGTCGCAAAACTAGAGAGGGCCAATAAATTCTTACGCTGCTTTAATTTGGTTAGTTGGGCTGTCAATCATGCATTTTTCAGCTGATATTTAATTTTCATACAAATAATTGCGATTGCGATTTCAAATTGTCTTCTTCTGTTGATTTTTTTCCAACATATTGTCAAGCTTCAGATATGGTTAACTGCCTTGAAGGACCTGCGGCGGGGCCCATCCGGCCACTCTCAGAGAACTGTGTATGGCGATGGATCCGGAGAATGTTTTGTGGATTTGTGGCGTTACTGAGGCAACCTTTTTTATGCTGATTTGACAAATCAGCTCATCCAAATGATTTTTGCACTTGTTTGGCACAATTTGGCACTTAAAACACAAAGTTAATAATGTGGTTTTTGGCGCTGCCTCTAAATGATCATTGATTTTCATGTGGATGCTCATTGAAAAGTTAAGCACCTCTAGAGATAAACATTCCCTGGCACTAGAGGCTATTTTAATTCTAAACTCATAACAGAATGAGCAGAAGCAGATGGCATCATTAACAAACGCCAGTCAAACATCAAGTGGTGAAAGACGACATGGAAATAGTGATGGAAAGATTTCATTTCGATGTCATCGTTTGTTTTCACAGTCACAATCAATTTACAACTAGCGCCTCAGCAGTTGTGCTTGCTGACACTGTGATGTAAGCGATCTCTCTCTCTCCTCATCGTTCTCTCGCTCTTAACTTCATTCCCACCAAACTTGTTTGACAGAAGATTGGTTATTCTGGGTCTACCTATCAAAGCCTGTGATTAGCACGCTATTAGGCCTCCAGTGGGACAGAGAGAATGGGACAAGGACGAAGAAACATCACATGTAGTGATGCACTACACTTCACATGCACATGCACTAGTGATGCGCTACAAGCTACCTTCGGATTCAAATCTTAAAGGGCGACAACGCAGAGCAAGAGAGAGAAACCTACGCCGTGGGACAGGGCAAACAAAATGAAAAACAGCAGTGAGGCACTCAAAAGACAGGGACAAAAGAGCTCTCCCCCTACTGCCTACTCCCCGGACATGACTAATAAATCACCCTCACACCATCAATCTCCGGGCATCAAGTACGAGACTCGCGTGAGCGATTAAGACGTCTGAGGAGAAACAGTGAGAAGATGCAGAGATGAGGATCTGTCATGTAAGCGCAGAAGCACACATGTTCACCCAGAGGGGGGAAACCCATGGGAAAAGTTTGATTGCGAGATAGACACACACATATTCTACGGAGACCAGTGAGAAAACTACCGTCACTCATGTGAGTGGTTAGAGTTTTCTTCAGATTTTTTTTTCTATAAACTTCTATTGTAGATTTGGGAAATGTGAGCAGCATTGGATAAAAAGCTTTCAAAAAAAAATCTAGTATATTTTTCTCGTGTCGCAGCAGCGGTCAATAAAAGCTGTTGTCCATGAGTGGTCCTTATATCCACGAAAAGTCGTGAATATTATGGTATGGTCGCCGCGTCCGCCGTTTCCACAGATTGATTGTGTTCATGCGATAACTCAAAAAGAGCGTCATGGATCATTTTCATGGATTCAGTTGTGGGACTTTTGTACCCACAACTGGATTGATATTGAGAAGGTCGGCTGAATATTTCCAACTTAAAAAGTTTTCTGGCCATAATTTCAAAATGTGGTGTATGTGAAAATGGCTCGAGGGGAGATCTATCTTGTATGTATAATTTTTTACTTAATAACACTTTTTCATACATAACTTGCTAACAATTGATGTAATTTAGTCCAGATTTGTTGAATAAGGATCGCATCAAAGAGATCTATCTTGTATTTGCCATATTCTACTCTGATTTTTCAACTTTTACTCACTAGAGGGAGCTTTTTTACAAAAACATCTATTGTTCAGGTATTGGTTTCTAACCGTCAGTCAAATACAGTCCAGATTTGGTGCATAGGAATTGAATCTTATAT
The DNA here is from genome assembly GCA_009660295.1 of Lophius piscatorius. Lineage (NCBI taxonomy): Eukaryota > Metazoa > Chordata > Actinopteri > Lophiiformes > Lophiidae > Lophius > Lophius piscatorius. The sequence goes on along the minus strand of VRLP01005223.1, from coordinate 11,938 downwards.
TTATAATATTTCAATCTAGTAGTTTATATTGTACTACACCAACAAAAAAAACAACATTTTTTTGGAGATCACTTAATTATCCAGTTGAGGTGTTCAATCAGAGTAATTGCTTGCCAGCACCGACCAAGTTTTAGTCATTCTATCGTATCGCATTTTATGAGTTTGAGTATCATTCGCAATTAAAGCAATACTAAAATCTGGAATTGGAATTGGATTCAGTACATTGTAAAAGGGAAAAAGTAAACCAAAAGAAACAACTTATCATAAACCTTTTCAAATTATTTGCTCTGACTATCTTAATTGAGTTTCTTGTGTAAAGTTGGGCTCAATAGATTATTAACGTGAGAAAACACTATTGTAGTTGGGCCCAGTTGGATCCTTGTTGAGTTTATGCATTTGACAAAGAATGAGGTCTAAAGAGCATTTTCTAATAGTAATATGTTTTCCTTTACTTATCACATACACATACAGTCATACACCGTGCAACACAGTGATATTATTTATCTGCATATGGACCCATCCCTGAGGGAGCAGTGGGGAGGTCCTTTGAAAGGCCCTCGTACGTATCGGTTTCATGGTCTTGCTCAAGGATCCTACGACATGTAGACTTGCTGGGGCTGGAACAGACTACCTTCCCACTGGAGGATGGCCACTCTACTCACTGAGGTACTGCTGGCCCAATTTCTGCTGGGACTTTTATTTTTCACATCTACTCTTGCCATGGCGAGCCAGCTCTCCTGTGTAAATAAGACTAAACAACGTATTTGTTGAGTAGGCATTTAAAAGTATAATAATAGGAAAAGGTTTTCAAATGTGCTGTAAATCTAAAAAATGTGCTGTATGGAGAGAAAAAAAATTCAACCATGGTGACACAAGTGAGAGAAATCATTTAAATGCCGTGAAAAGCTCCTTATACAGGCTTACCCTTTTTGTTTAACTCCTGACGTTCACAGTGTAAGTTTCAATATATTTAAACAATTCAAATGTTTTAATAGCAAGTCTTGCATTACAATAAAAACTTCTTCATATAATGAAGTATTTTGAACAATATTATATTAAAAAAAATGTTAATGTAGTGTTATTGATACTGTTATATTTCTCCATGGAAAAAATCTAATCAATATAATTAAAATTTTCAAAGAAAATTCCAATAAAGTCTAGATGTATCATGACAGATCTCTGAGAAGAGGCAGCATCTTACAGTTATTTCAGAAATGGTGTTCCATTTGGTTGATTTGGTCTATTTTATATCCCACAATTTTTATTTCAAGGGAAATTGATCTTGGTTATTATGTAAAGTTATGAGATTGTATTCAATAATAATATAAAAAATTTAAAAACACAAGATTATAAATGCCAGTCCACTCATAATTAAAAATCCCATCTATGTTAAACAATCCATTATCTCAAGATGGCATAATGCCTAAAAGTTTCTTTGTAAACCTTATTATAATGTTTCATAATAAAGTAAGAAAACCTACTATAGTTGGAAAGTTGACCTAATATTTACGAAATAGTTTTGGAAAACTGCACACACTACCATGCTCAAATAAAAACAGAAACCACTTAACAATTCAAATATGACTACACGAATGCGTGCACACACACACATACAGACACAAAATAAAAATCTATGACAATCAGTGTGTCTCTCCCATTGGAGCATCGCTGCGGAATATGATCAAAATCCCTTTCATCTGAGCTGGACTGAACATCCTTCCTTCAAAACTTCTCAAAAATGTGGTCAACTTTCTGATCTCTGACCTCCGTCTCCAAGAAACCAACCAGAACATTTCCAGTAAAATGTCTTTACTGCCATTCTCCCTGCAGCGAGACAAGAGAGGAGTGGGCAGAAGGACAAGCCAGAGCAGCACATTATCAGCCTGCATGGATGTCGCCTTCAAAAACCTCAAACCCATCGGGCCAAAAGTGCTGGCACACATGAGACTTTTATTTTTGTAACATCCTCCCTCCTTAATCCAATTACCTCAGCAATTAGACTGCTGTCAAGAAAATGAACTCGCAGACGGCGGCGTGGGAGCTGTGGCGTGCCCTGTTTGCTTTGGCTGGCCTGAAGATGGAGAAAACACTTGAGAGATGGCATTAAAATCTCAACAGTTTGTCCGCCTGCGGCGAGTGTGTGGTCACGTCCTCGTGTCCAGACTGAGTGCACTTTGCATACATGTCTACAGTTAGACACATTGTGTATTAGCTTTATTGGCTCAATCTACTATTTATCAGCTGTTTGCAATACCCAAATCCCAGAAGAAGAGTTTAAAAAGCTCAGTGCAACAGATTTGCTTTTCCACAATCAGCACAAAGAACTACTTTTAATGACTCCTGCACTTTAATTCAGTCGCCTGGATCTCTCATAAGTGCATACGTTTGCAAATCAGACTTCAGCGTCGTCCAAAAGTTGTTCTCCTGTTAAGGCCTAAATTAACATTAAGGCTCCATGTCTGAACTCCAAGAAGTTTGCCAAAGAAGACTTTAGAATACAAGAACTTTTCCAGTACTCTCACAGCAATCTAGCCTCCTGAGCCCCGACATTTATTCTGTGTGCATTTTAAATTTCTCCGTGATATTTTGGATTAGTGGGACCAATTTAATATAACATTAAACAATATCTTCGTTCAGGAAGAGGAAAAAATATTGTCCTCATAGGACAATTCTAATACAGAACACAAGAAATAAACAAAACAGTAATTTTTCAACTTTTGGGCCAATTAGTCCTAATGTGGTGCATATGAATCGACTCGAGATCTATCATTTATACATCATATTTCACCCATATTTTGATCTTACGGTTTATATTTAATCAATTTATGTAGCTTTTTTCTAATAATACTGTCGAGATAACTTCATATTAAATTTCAGGAGTTCAATCAGGGGGATTGCTTGTACAACGAAGGGGATCCGGGACTTCTGTCCTCTGTTGGGGACGGCCGCATAGGTCTAGTTGTCCAGATGTGAGGACCACAGGTCTAACATTGCTGGTTTTTGGTAAGGCTTTTATATAGTTATTATTTTATTTTTTATTGATGCTTTTATCTGCTTTTGCTTTGTAGCACTTTGAGATTTGATCCAAATGTAAAGTGCATTATAAATTAAATGTATTATTATTATTATTATTAAGGTGCAGGGAAGGAAAAGGGTAATAATAAGAAGAGATAAAGAACACTCTAATTACAGTGAAAGTCTGTGATTGTCTGGAGACACACGATTTCAACTTGGGTAAGAGATTTGTGCGACAACGTGACTCTGTTACAACCCAGCTCATTTGGAAAGGGAAGCAAAATTAAACCAGTTCTTATTGGTGAAACTAAAGTTGCTTGATAAGTTTTTATCTTTTAAATATAGTATGAATAGCATAGTATAGGCCTGCAAATCTAACAAATTATTGAAACACATGAGAGAAACAAGGCAGCACCGGTTGTGGCAGTAACAGGTTCACATTGAGATCCTTCAAGCATCTCGTGTGGATGAGGAAGATGAGCTTATGGTGTCTGTGTGTGAACGGCTGTCTGTGTATAATGACACACATCTAATTGTAACATAAATTAGTTAATTTGTTCAATAAAGCCACAACAGTGGGCCTATAGCATGTGTATCAACATTAAAGGTGCAGTGTGTAAAATGTAGGGGTATTTCTTTGAAAAACAAAAATCATATCTCCAGAGCTGGGGGTCTTCTTCAATTGGGGTCGCCATGTTGCGCTGCCAAAAGAACGAAGTGGCAGAAAGACAAGGAAGAAAAGTCTTCAGTCATGATTGACGATGGAAGAAATTGCCAGAAACATTGATGTTTCATTCTGTGTAAGCCCTGTAAAATACATTTCATCGACAATCCTTGAAGAAAAAATCTCACCATCTGTGAGGACACTGAAGCTTTAGCGTTGTTGGATATTTAAAAGAGGACAATGATACCAAGTAGACCCCACCACCAAGTCCAGAGACATTCTAGAGTAGCCCTCATAGTAACCTGACTCGAATCCCATAGAAAACCTCTGATGGGATTTGAAGAAAGTAGTTGCGGTACAGCTGTAGCTCTGCGGGTGGAGCAGCTGTCTCCAAATCGGAAGATTTGAAGGAAGCCGGTTTGAGTCCCACCAAGGTCTACTTGTCGTAGGGTCCTTGAGCAAGACCCTGAAACCCTAGCTCCCCGCGCGCTTCAAAGGGGCCGCCCACTGCTCCCTCAGGGATGGGGCAGATAAATAAATTCCCTATGTTGTAATGTGTATGAATATATGTGATCAATAAAGGATTTCTTCTTCTCAAAACCAGGACAATTAAAGATCTTGAGACTTTTACTCATAATGAATGCGATAACATTCCTTAAGAATGTCATCTCAAACTGGTTTCTTGCTGTGCATCATGTTTGCAGCAAGTCATAGCAGCAAGAGAGTCTCTGAAATAAAGCTAGAGATGTTTATCAAACATTGGAAATGCTTTTTTTCTTCCCACACCAGTGAAAGCCTGGATCATGTGGGCCAGACCAAGGCTTTCAGGAACACACCCATACCTCTTCTGTGCTGGGGAGTCACATGCATGGACACCAGCCTGAGCCTGTTGGCAACACGTAGTCACACACAGACGGGAGGATGAGAGGCAGCAGAGCACTTGGGTGAAGTACAGACCAACAGAGACAAACAAGACGGAGCAGTGAGAGGAAGGAGAAACATGAACAGGGAGAGAAAAGAGAGGACCATGAAAACAGAGAGGTTTAGTTAGTCATCATGCGCCCACGAGAGGTAATAATTCATCCTTTACATCACTTGTCTGTGTTAAACCATGCATGTGTGTGTGTGTGCGCGCGTGTGTGTGTGTGTGTGTGTGTGAGTGTTCATCATCTCTTCACAGCCCACTCTCCCAGAACACTCTGTCTCACTACAAAGTCAAACCAAAACTGATTTATTATGTATTTCCCTTGACGGGACATTATGGCTGCTGATTAGCATTCACTAGTGGGTGGAGTGCTATCTAACACACACACACACACACACACACACACACATGCATATATTAAAGGGCCACAACATGTTGTTGCTGGGACCATTTGATTGTTTGGTTTGAATTATTTTATGCAGTGAAAAAATTGTTTGTTGAATTCAGTTATTTATTTATTTTAAGTGTCACTCTGTACTTCATGTTGAGTTTATTAATATATTTAAGTTCCTTCCATCCTTCCATCCATTTTCGGCCGTTTTCCTCCGTTAGCAAGCTAAGAGGGGATTTTTTAGACATCCCCTCTCCCCAGCAACACTCACCAGCTGGGCGGAGGGATCCTGAGACGTTGCCAGGCCAGGATGAGAGATATTGTCCCTATTTTTCAGTTTAATTTGGTTATTATTTTTAGCCATTACGAACTATATATACAGAAGATTCAGACCCCTTCACTTTTTTCCCATTTTATGTTGCAGCCTAAATAAAAATCTTCATATCATTTTTTCCCTCATGAAGCTGTACCCGATAATAACATAAATGAAAACAGAATTTATGAATTTTTCACAAATCAACAACAAAGGAAAAAGTGAAATATCACATTGACATAAGGCTTCGGACCCTTTGCTACACACTTGAAATTTAGCTCAGGCCTCTTCTTGATTATCTTTACCATGTTTCTGCACCTTGATTTGACTCCAACTGTGATCGATGTGAAAAGGCACACACCTGTCTATATAAATTCTAATACTTTCTGAATGCACTAGAAGCTTGAATCTAAACCGGCAGTACGGTTTGAGCTGCAAAAGAAGCAAAATGCACATCTAATGAGAGATCTGTATGCACACAGGCACACTGCATCACTATTGCGTCTGCATCAGGTTCTAGGTTTTCTTACATCTTCTGGTTTGGGCAAATAAAGTGTTTCTGATTCTTGGGACACTCTTCAGGCGCACAAGTATATAGGCATGCCTCCAATATAAGCCCTGACCACACACGCATGAAAGTCTCAAGTGGTAATTCTCAAGCTGCCAGTCAGAAGAAAGGGGCCTTGAGAAGGAGAGTCTTACATTAATACACATGAGCACCCACTGTGTGCAAACCCAAAGCACCCACTATTTCTTTATTTATTCATTTTAGGGATTTTGTAGGTCTTCAACAGTGTAATTGGATAATTCCAAAAAAAATGCATTCCATCTTTTGCGATTTATGCATGGAGTTAAAAGTAGATGCCAATTGTAAATCCTGAGAGAGTGCATATATTCAGACACTAAATGTTATAGAAACAAGCCTAATGTGGTCGTGTTATATCCCTATATTGCCTATTATTTCTGAGCGCACATAAAACTGAGGTTTAATCAGACATTTGATTGAATGTAATCTCCTGTCAATGATGGATCTAAAACATAAAATATATTTGATATCCTTGCCATAAACCAATTTGTCTAAATTTGAGTATATAATAATATTACACATACACATTATAACCTTATTACTGATAGGTAATAAACACACAGTAATTAGACTTGAATATGCAAATCACGCGTCTCTGTTCAACTATATGCAGACATAACAAAACAAATACAACCATAAATGTTGTATGTCATTAAGAGACTGTAATGGATTGTAAATGTTGGAGGCAATATTTTTTCTGACCCTGACATAAATCTTAATGGTCCTGAAACCTCAGCAATAAAAGTCTGGATGGTCAACGACTTCCGTCATCCCATTGGAGCAAAAGCTACACTAGAGGATTACAGAAAAACTTTTACCTGGGCAATTATCATGAGAAACCCCCTTTATCTGCACCAATCAGTCATAACATTATAACCACTGACAGGGGAAGTGAATAACACTTATTGTCTCATTACAATAGTATCTGTCCGTATGTGAAACATATTAACCTTTTAATTAAATAGAAACTATGGCAAGAATTATAATTTTGCATAATTCAATTGTTTGGGCCATTTATTAGACACTGTAAATGAACCATCTAATGAGAAACTGTTTAGTCATGGATACTGATGACTACAAAATGAATCTTGATGAAATTTTGTTTGTGATGGAAAACTGTCAATTTTAATCAGATTAATTACCCTGTTTGAGCAAAACATGAATTTTTCCATATTAGACTTTTTTGGTTGTATCAAGTGACATAATTCTGTTTAGTAAGTCCTCACTTGCTATAGTATATATATATAGTATGCATAAAATCGATTTCATAGAGTGGGTTTTGCTTGATAGCCACGGTAAACGCCTCCTCCACGGTGGTCCCTTTGTCCTCTGGTGTCCATCAGGGCTCCATCCTTGGCCCCATACTCTTTAGCATATACATTATGGAACTGGGTCATATTATAAACAGGTTCAGTCACTTTGTTCAATGGAAAATAGAGACTCAAAATGTGCTGGACCAAACAGTTGAGCAGGACATTAAAGTGTTAATTGAACTGTCTTTCCACTGTCAAAAGCTCCTAAAATGGGCCCGTCAGCAGCTGAATTGGACCTCCCTACAATGGAGGGATAATGTGTGTGCTTCACTAACCTGGAGACACAATGATGCACTATGGGGAGAAAGGCAGGCTAGAGCAGGCAGTGTGAAGGTTTTAGGAATATTCTACTGAGAAACCTTAGCACCTTGTGTTTGTGTGGATTTTACTCTGACATTTTCCACCAACCAAAACTTTGTTTCAGACCATGAAACAGTATTCTGAATGAATGAACAGTAATGATCAGCATATGTCCTTTAACTTCCACATAAAACAGATGTCTAGGACTGAAATCCGTCTTGAAGGATCTAAAACGTCTGCAAGATCTTTTGTAGATTCTTTAAGTCCTGCCATGAGTGACATGTACAATATTATTCATAGGTCATAATGTTATGGCTGATGAAACCACACCACTGGCCTTGATAGTGCAGTGAACTCTGCTCGAACATGTTGGGTGTTTCACATTCACTGTGAAACACTGTTGTCGGCAGTGACTGACGAGAGACGTAGAGGCAAGGCAGGGAGAATTTTTGAGAAATCCATTCTTTCACCTTTCCATCTCTTAATTAAATCAAATTTACCATCCTTCTCATTACCTCCATCCCTCCCATTCTTTCCATCTCTTTCTCTCTCTTCCTCTCAATCCCTCTCACTCAATCTCTGCCCCGTGTGACTCCCAGGCTGCGGTTGATTGATGACGAGAGGAATCTCCCAAGGACAGGTGCCTTGTTAAAGGCGGGCCGCTGAGTTCTGCCTCTGGGAGTAAACGGAGACGGAGGAGGGATTACAAAGAGTGGAGCACCCCCCCGCTTCTGCTATTATTCTCTTCCCAGTTCTCCCTTGTACTTTATTTTACCTTCATACCTCCTTCAAGCCATTTAGTTTTTCTTTATTTTCCATTTTTTTACACTGCTTTTTTCCCCAGCCCCCCTCGCTGCATCACCAACCCTTTTTAGCATCTCCTCTGAGGGAGAGCTTCGTCGCCAAAGGGACTGAGGAATGGGGGTGATAGCTGTCAGATGGAGGAGGAAAAAAGGAGACTCTTGGGTCTCTGCTGAGCCCCCTCCAAGGCCCCCTCCAGGGAGGGCCGAGGTCTTTTGGATGGAGAGCCATCCCGGAGAGAGACAGGCTACAGTCTGATTAATGACGGGGATGCCGTCGTATTTATCACTGCCCCACATCAGCCCTGAGAGAAACGTTGTTTGTTGCCAAGACCGGTGGCTCTCCCGCCTCTGGTTGTGGTTTTTTTTGTTTTTTCCCCTGCTAGTTTTCCAGCAATTAATTTAAGGTAATAACTGATGAGGCGAGCAGAGTTAGAATACATTAAGGTGCAGATTAAATGACTTAGAAATGATTATAAATGAGATTCGGCAGAACTGTTTCGCATTGGCTGGGTTTAAAATAATCTGCTTGTCTTTGTCTTTGTCATTAGTGAAGTGAATATCCCACTGAGCAGATGGCATCTTTTGATGTACCGGGTAGATTGATATTCTGTCCATTCAGTCAGGCTATTATCTGGATATCCACTGATGATGAGAAATAGGTGATAAATGACATTGAGAAAAGACATTCTGTCAGGCCCAACTTCTGGACGTTTATTGATGATTCTGGCGCAACTGAAGACAACCAGAAAACCTTCTGGAAATCAACTATTTGTGTCGTGTCACTTTTTGCTCTTTGGGAGATCTGTTTTTTTGGGTGATCGTGCGTTTAATGTAATTGGGAGTTTTTGACATGTCTATCTTTTTTTATGACTTACACCAATCTGGCATAACATTATAACTCCTGAGTCTAAATAAAATTTATTATCTCATCACAATGGCACACAGGTTAGACTCTACCATTTATTTATCATCAACCGCTTATCCTCTTCAGGGTAACGGGGCGCTGGAGAGGCGGAGTACACCCAGGACGAGTCGCCACTTCATCACAGGGCTGACACATAGAACAACTCACACTCACAGGCAGTTTTAGTGTCAGCAATTCACCTGTGTTGCATTATATGCATAATATATGCATTTTTGGACAGTAGGGGGAAGCTGGAAATCCTGGAGAGAACCAACGCAGACACGGGGAGAACATTCAAACTCTGCACTGAAAGGCCAGCAGAGGTAGAATTCAACCCGCTACCTTTTTGCTGTGAGGCAGAGGTGCTAACCACTACGCCACCATGCCAACCTTCGAATTTACCAATAGCGGTCAAATGGATGGGTAATTGATGAACTGGCAAGAGGATTGTGGGTCCCCAAGGCTCATTGATTTGCATATTGGGTCAAGTCTAGCCGTTGTGGTCCGATCTTACACAAATGCGTCACTGCAGCACAAATTGCTGAAAAGGTTTATGATGGTTCATAAAGAAAGGTGTCAGGATACACAGGGTGTAAGAATTGTGCCATGGAGCAATGAATAACTTTTTCTCGTACATCATTATGACGGCAGGATGTGTGTTTTGCTTCCCTGGAGAAAAAAATGGACCAGGGTGCCATTTGGCAAGAAGGCAAGCTAAGGGGTTATAATGCTTTGGCCACTTTTTTGCTGGGAAGTCTTGGGTCCTGCCATTCAAGTGGGTGCAGCTTTTACACCTATCACTTAATGGTCCCTGATATACTGCACAAATGGTTCAGGAATGGTTTGAGGATCGCATCAGTTCAATTTGGCTTGGCCTGCAAATTCCCATAAATCAATCCCATAAAGCATTTAAACTAATAAACTCTGATTCATGGAAACCCCATCTCACAAATTACTGGACTTAAAGGATCTGCTGCTAACATCTTGGTACCAGACACCACAGCTCAGCTTTAGAGGTTTGGTGGAGGTCTGGCCCCAAATGGGCCAGAACTTTTATAGTTGTAAAAGGAGGACCTACACGATATTCATCAGGTGGTTATAATGTTATGGATATTTTGTGATTTTCTAATATAATAACCAGTGGAATGAATGATTAATAATAAGATGATTGTTATATTTGATAAATTAATTAATGGAAAGGATCATATTTGGAAGAATAAAAGCTGGATGTTTCCTCTGTAAGCATGAATTCTAAAATAATCAGCCGGTCCCAGCTCAGTTCAGGGATCCTAAATACGGTCCACCGCCAGAATAAAGAAAAAGAAAGAAAAGAAAAGAAAGCACCCACCCAGTGACAACTATCGGATGAGCAGTAAAACCAATTGTGATAAATTGATACCTTCCATGGTTAAATCAGAGAGGTTGTTGCCAAATCCATATCCTGCTAGGAATTTGAAATGAATGTAAATGGCTTTGTTTTAATTTGCAAGCAGAACTTATTGAGCCCCTGAGTGCCTGATTAAACCGTCAGCATGCAGCGTACACGGCCGTGTGAGGCAGATCATCACACACACACATACACACACACACACACTCAGGGAGTAAGGTTTCTTAAAAGACGGGTTACGGGAGTCCGAAACTAAGGCAACTCTCTGATTTAGTTTTTTTTGTATGATTTACTCTCATACAAAATGCTTCTAAACATTTTATTTGTTCCTGAAATGAGGCCAAGATCAATTAGTAGTTGTTTGATACAAAAAGATCACACGGCTGTGATGACAACAGAAACTCACAAAAACAAGACTCATTAAATATATTAAGAACATTGTATTCATTTAATTACACCTCAGTGACCACCCATAATTCTCTTCTCTGCGTCATTTATATCTTTCTAAGCTGTCCTATTTTTCCTGTCTTCCTCCTCCTCTCCTTAAACCCTCCACAGACTCATTCAACATTCATGACTGTCTGGAACAAATGCTTGGAGCAGGAAATTGAAGCGCATATCATAATCTGCTGAAAACAATACTAACATCATCCAACTGCTCATCCGGTGTCGGACCAACGGCATCGCTACATGCTTCATTTTTCACCGGACAGCATTGGACGGGTTTTCCCGTGTCATGGAAGCCTGGAGTCTGACAGACGTATCCCAACAGGAGCGTCAACACATGCAAAATGGTTGATCCCTACTATGAGAATGCAAATCAGAATGCTGCAGAGCAGAGTGCAGGCTGGAGGGCGGATACGGTTGTTGCAACTTAAGAAAACACATGCTTAAAGGCCAAAAATAAGTAAATTCAGAAAAACATCTTCATCCTTTTGGCAAAAACACGCTGCAAGTCTTTTACCTAACACATAAGGAAAACAAAAAGCAAAATCAAGAAAAAACTTGGATGTGTTTCTAGAGGACACCTAATAGTGAGGCACACATCTGGATGTGCTTTTTTTTGCCGGAGTTTGTGACTCACATTATTGGATCATCCAGCACCACTGTGAGGAACCTGGGAGTTATCTTTGATCAGGATATGTCCTTTGATTCCCACATAAAACAGATTTCTAGGACTGCCTTTTTTCATTTGCGCAATATTTCTAAAATACGACACATTCTGTCATAAAAAGATGCAGAAAAGTTAGTTCATGCATTTGTTACTTCCAGGCTGGATTACTGTAATGCCCTACTAGCAGGTAGTCCCAATAAGTCTCTGAAGCCCCTCCAGCTGA
>VRLP01005222.1:0-39180 GCA_009660295.1 Lophius piscatorius | reverse complement strand
ATTATTATTATTATTGTTATTATGATTATTACACATGTATACTTCAATGTTAAGTGACAATAAATATATATCAATCACACTATTTCATAATGTTTGACATTATGATGCTCGGACCTTCGCTTGAGGAAATTTTCTCTCACTGGACCTCTTAAAATTTTAGTTGAATACCCCTGACCTAAGTTGTTCCAGATAAGAAGTTGTTTTTCCTTCAAGAACCCTATCTGGGGCCAAAATCCCATTGTGCACATTCTGGGTCCATTGTCTATCCAACTATACCTATATATCCAGGACAGTCCTGCTCCAGTTTTTTTTTTTTACCCTTTTACCCCAGAGAGGAATTTTGGCTACAAAGTTACACCTATGTCCACTAGGCGGAGTTAAATACTTTACAGGTTTTGATTTATTATTTCAATATAATTTATTATAATGACTTATAAGATTTTTAAAATCATTATGGTAGAAATGTGCTTCCATATATATCAGTACTTAACAGTAGCTGTTAAACAAGACTCAGAGGTGTGGCCTCCGGTTTACACAAGATAGATGGCAGTACATCAACTACAGTGAGAAATTCCCAGTTTGAAGCACGGCTAACTTTTGGTTAAATTAAGTTCATTATGAGGAAATAATGTTAGCTTGATACTAAACAGCAGTTTACTGTTTTCTATTGTTTAGTTAATGGCTAAAACATTGAACTGAAGTAACAGGTCAATGTCGAGTCGAGTCTTTATGTTCTACCTTTGTCAACGAGCTTTCGTGCTCCGTTACTTTTTCTTGTGCCAAGTAGTAAGTATTAAAATTTTGCTCTCAGCCAAAACTGTTCTCCAGCAACAACTTACTCAAAATCTTCTTTGTTTCTTCATTGTCTTTCTGCCACTGCAAATATGAAAAGTCCTATCAAGTGTAATTGTTCAGTTTGTCAGTTGGAGGCTAATATACAAACCTGGCAGCTCAAATTATTGTTCTCAGTGGAAGAGGACCAATCCCATCATCCAACTTTCAGAAAATATATATATATTTTTATTTTCAGCTGATTATACACAAATGAAGACATAGTTATGGATATTTTATTCCATTTATTCAAACTGATACCCTTAGATATTACACACTGCACCTTTAATAATCTGGGTGTTGCGTTAGCAATACTGAGCTAAGGGTTGCTAACTTCAACTACCTAGCAGAGGATGAAGGTGTGAGGTCTTCTTCCAAAGGCTATGCAGTCTCATTTTTATTGTTTTATGTGGAAGAGCGCATTTGGGAGTTATTTGGCTTCATCAGTCGTTTTGTTCATGTCCTTTCCTAAACAAGACAGAGAGATAGAGGCAGACATTGAAATAAAACCAGAGGGGTTGTTCAGAAAGCAGATTTAGTGGAAACACTTAGTTTGTTAAACCTGAGTTGAGGGAAACTCTGGGTTTTCCGTTCCAGAAAGTGAAGTGAGTTAAACTCTGAGTCAGTTACCATGGTAACATAATCTATGAACCTAAGTTTACTTCAACAAACCCTGAGTTTGTTCCTTACTTCACCTCCTTAGCCTGAAGCAGAGCTGTCAGAAGTAACTGTCTCTCATTCGTCACATGAATAGATTGACGTCAGCAGAGGGCTGAAAGATCCAGATTGAATGTGCTTTCTTTCCCTGATTCATCTGAATGACATCCCTCACGTTCCTCCCATCCAAGCGAAGTCTCTCCTTTTTTTTTATTTTTTTTAAAAAAGAATCTTTTTCCACAACCTTTGTGAATATCTGATATTAAAGCTACTGAAGTAGTAACCACTGATATAATAAATATGTTTTAAATCAAAGTGAGGTATAGGCCTAATCATGAACCTCTGTCTGGCTCATTCCATGGTGATGGGGGGGATCCTGAAGCATCTTTTTTTTGGTATTTTATTTTCAGTTGTGTTGAAGTACGCTTAGTGCCTATTAATGGAAATAGAAATTTGTTCAATATAATTTCGCCATCTTTTCACAAACAATCTTTAAAGAGAATGTAATAAAACTAATAGATACAGAATTATTGACATCCTTCAAAAAAATTTGTTAAATGAGATTAAAAGCATTTCTTTATTGTCTATACCCATGACCCTTAATTCAAATGATTCAAAAAAGTCTAGCTAAGAATAATCTTAGTTTAACTCAAGCAACATAATTAAAAGATACATTACATTCTTAGTATAAAACAAATCTTTTTCTCTAAAATGTGTCAGACACATTTATTGACAACCTGGAATCCTGCGATGAAAAGGTAACTGAAGCATATTTCCAGTCCCATTTTATAGTTTTAGGTTCACCTGTTTGAGTAGAAATACTGAAGTGCTGAACAAGGACTTCCTGTTTTATGGGGTATACATACGTGGTGACACTGGCCTTAAGAGAAAACAGCAATGATGTGCAAGGAAAAGTTGTAGAGCTGCACAAATCTGGCAATGGATACAAGGAAAAATGTTAGTTCCAACAGTTAGATCAATAATTAATAAGTTGAAAGAACCTGGAGATCTCTTTAGAGTTCTCAATAATGGATATAATAATTTCAAAGTTTATGTGATGAAAAAAGACTGTAGATAACCCAGATATGAAGTGGTAGCAGATCAGTACATTTCTAGTGCCGGTCCCAAGCCTGGATAAATGGCTTGGGACCGGCACTAGATGGTCCCTGTGGTGACCATGAAGGGAACAGACAAAAGACAAGGAAGATGAAAAAGACTGGAGATGTTAAAAATCATCCTGGAAGAGGACATGTTTTCATTGGTATGGACTCACTAAAGACTAAAGCTGGATAATTGCAGAAGTCAATGGAATCTTGGGATCAGAAATTAATGGTCTCAGATCGTATCCATGTGTTCTCAAACCTCATCACACACTACAGAAGACTCGTCGGCCAAAAAGAGATGCACAAAATATTAAGCGCTGGGTGCCAATAATTTTGGCACACATGTTTTAGAGCAAAATATTTATTTTACTATGAAATTGTAATGGTTTTTCAAAGAAATATGTTCTTTGAGTTAAAGGTGAGATTTTTTGTCAATAATTTGAATTAAAGATCATGGTTATAATCAAAAATGACATTTTTTGCGTCCTATTTTGCAAACTTTTCTACAAGGGTGCCAATAATTCTGGAGGGCACTGGTCATTCACTCACTCAATCATTCTTCAACGGTTTTCTCTCCTTATCTAATTCTTTCTTCCTTTCTTTTTTTTCTAAATATTTGTTCGTGAGCGCATTAAAACTTCCTGCTCAAAAGTATGGCGACGATAGTGTATCACTGGTTGTCACGGTGAATCATATTATCTGAGCTCCATTGATGATGGCTGCTGATCAACCTTGTGCACTATTTTTAACTTGATTGAAACAACTCAGATCAGCTGTTCTGGAACTGGAAACTCAAACCTTCTCTTCTCAGTCTTGATGAACCCAGAGCTCAGGGATAAATTCAGAGTTAAACCTGCTTTCTAGAATACACATAAGGGTCAAATAATGATGTGATGTTTGGTTTGTCTCCTGTGTAAACTTGTCTCTTACTCCAGAAAAGGCTGTTGAGCTTGTCTCCTAGCAAGTAGAGCAAGGTCACCACCGACATGTTGAACAGGAAGAAGCCCACCAGACCAGTAGAGCTGAAGTGGCCAAGAAGGGGATACACCCAAATACCGACTGAGAGGTACACCCAAATAATCCTACAGAAGATGTTCAGAGAGAAAGAAAAGAAAAAATATCTCAGCATCATGAAAGTTTAGGTGCCGGAATGTACAACAAAAATAACAAATGGTTTGAGCAGCATTCTCTGTCAGGGACATTTTATTCTGCAATCACCAGATCTGAACCCACTGGTTCCAAAACGTTCATATAAACGTTCAAACGTTCATTATGTACAAATAACATTTGTACATAATGTTATTCTGTAATATGCTCTCACTGCAATTTCCCCGTTGTGGGACTAATAAAGGTTTATCTTGTCTTATCTTATCTTATATCTCATGGACGAAGATAAAATATAAAAAGCTGAGGATATAAATGTTTAGCAACCACTGACTTGGAGGGATATTAAAATTTGGAGACCACTGACAGAATGAAGTATACACGTTTGGGAACCACTGACTTAGATGATGAAATAGGTTTAGGAACTACTGACTGAGGATATTAATGTATGGGAACCACTGACCTAGAGAATAAAAGTGTTTGGGGACTGATGTCTTGGGATAGTAAGGTTTTAGCAACCAATGACATGGATGTTATTGAAATATGTTAACAAATAGCAGAAGATTTAAAAGTCTCACAACCCTATATCTCCAGATTTAAACCATGATTAGTGGCTTCCACTACCAACACCATGTGACTCTAAATAAAATGCAACTTCACTAAATCATCTCTAGTATTTACTTAAACTTACCTTTGGGTACATTTTTATTCACATCCATTCTGTAGTTTTTCATAAATCCTGCTTACAAACAAACAGACAAATTCACTGAAAATCCCTAAACTGCACCTCTGCCTCCAGAGATGTCAGCACTCTGGGTCCTGCTTTCAACTGAACTTAACAAAAATAATAAGGATCTGAGGGACCTTGAAAAGCACCAGATTGTGATGTCTAGACAAATGGGTCAGAACATCTCCATAACTGCTGGTCTTGTTGGGTGTTCCTGGTCCACAGGGGTTAGAACCTACCAAAATTGTCTAAGGAAGGAAAATTCTGGTCATGGGCACCCAAGGCTCATAGGAGCTACTGTAGCAAAAAATAATGGAATAGTTAATGCTGGTTCTGATAGAAAGGTGTCAGAACATGCAGTGATATCACAGGGACATCACAAATCTGTCCTGGGGGGACCAACTCAATTTTAGACAAATGGTTTTAATGTTATGGCTGATTTGTGTATTTTACTTGTGTCAGACCATTTTTGACTCTTTTTTCCCACCCAGGAGTGTTGTAGGTGATTCGGAACCATGGTGAAGATCTAGGGAAAGTATGTAGCCCTCTAGCTGTTTGCTCTACTGGACGAGTCAGGACAAGATTCAGAACCAACACAGTCATCTTTAAACACAGCTGAGCTTTTAGGCACAGGAACTTCAGCTTCAGATGAAGGACAGATGAGATCAAGAACAATTTGATTGTTGTAAAATACTGTCATTTTGTGCGCGCACTATTTGCCTATTTCTGTCATGTCCATGCTGAATCAGCACTTACCAAGACAAGTAGGACACCCCCACGACTCCTAATGCTGCCAGCGCATGTTTGGTCTGTGGGTAGGTGTGAGGCTGGACCAGCACCTCCCCAAGTAGAGCAGGAAGGACAAATGTGTGCTGAGAAAAGGAACAGCTCATTAAGATTTATGAAAAAAGGATCATTATCATTTGAGTTTTGAAATAAAACTTGATGAGAACATTAGTTTACAGACCATGGCATGGTTTATCCAGGGGGGGAAGAAGGTGTCAATAGTAGCTGGGTAGACTAGTTCTCTGTTGTAGGCAAAGATTGTCCAGAAAAGTAGAACAACAAACTAACAAAACAAATGCAGAGAACACAGAGGAAATGTGTAGAACAGTTCTTATTTTATCATCAACCCTGTGTGGTGTTTGGGTTTTTGGTACTCTGTGTTTGTGGGTGTGTGGAACCATGAAATTATCGGATCTTAAAATAATACATCCCAATCGATCTCTGCTAAAACCGATCTTTGCCTCAATTCAGTTATAAGAAATATTGATTTGAATACATTTATATTGATGCATATATTAAAACCTCATTCAGGAAGTCACAAAAGATTTAAAGAAAACACCCAAGGAACGCTGACCTTTATTTGAGGTCAGAGTTCAAGGATTCCTTATTCTGAAGACATATTGATGAAAATATGAAACAGAAATATTAATTACTAGAGTAAAATATGACATTTCAAGATAGATTTTCACGTGTTGATCGTGATGCAACCAATTTGGTCCAAATCGAACCAACTGCAGGGAGGTTATGTCGGATAAATTTATTTTTTTGTAAAAAGTTCCCTCTGTTGAGTTAAATATGAACTATTAGAGTAAAATGTGATACATAAGAGGTAGGCATCCTTGAGTTGATTCATCCGTTCCAAATCAGGACTAAATCGGACCAATGGTTGAGAAATTATGGCCTGACACTTTCAGGGATAAAGCTCCATATAGTGTCAGAAATATAGAACCAACCTTTCCCAAAATCAATGCAGTTCTTCCTTGCACCAAGGTCTATGTTGGTAGAAAAATTAAAAATGATCCACGACAGTTTATGACTTACTGCATTAACACGAAAGATCTGTGGCGATGGATGTGGATGTGGACACGGCGGTGATGACAACTCCGTAATATCCCCGATAATGAGCATTTAACATTTCTGTGTTTACACAGGTTGCCACAGTTTCACGTCACATTTTTTTATGAAGATCAGACACAGTTTAGTGTCATATACACATTCAACTATACAGTATGCAGTGTACATTTGGGTGCTATCACTGAAAATCTGGTCATGTGTCAAATATCACCATTTAAAATTTTTGTTAAGAAAACACAGAGGATGGGACCCGAACACCACACAAGAGTTAAAAATAATGTAGGACCTTCAGAAATGTGTTTCTCACCATGCCGACAGGAAAGGCAAAGACAGAGAAGAGAAGGTCTTTACATCTGTTCAGAGTACTCCCCGACTTCTCCTCAGGTTGCAGATCACTCACTGCCGCCAATCCAAAGAATGACATTTGTAATAACTGAAAAATGAAAGCAAGGTTATTGGTTTTCCAGCAATATGTTTGCAATATAAATCAGTGTCTGTACAAGTATTAATATTGCTCTAACATGGGTACAGTACTCACCAAATTCAAAAAAGTGAGGTACTTCCAAGGTCCTCCATAAGGGAAGATTCCTGGTGGTAACTCTTCCCCATCCTTATCAGCCAGGATCTTAACAATCAGAGCATACCAGCTGAAGGCTGAGATGTGGTACACCGTCCTAAGGGTGGAAGTCATTTTTAATTCAAACTAACACTGAAAACAAGTGTTCCATAAAATATAAATTAAACGCTGGCAGAAACTCCTGAAAGTGTGACTTCTCCCTTCATATGTGGGAGATTTCAGGCAGTAGGGGTTCTTTAAAGATTAGTGTAATTCGGCACAAGATTATCAAGACATTTGTGAGCAGTGGAGAGAAACCCACACACAAGAGGTCCACTGTTTCTAAAGAAGCGTATGGCTGTTTCTTTCATAACGGACGCATGAGACTGGGCGCCAATGTCAGGGTGTTTCACAATAGACGCCCAGCTCATTAAGAAGGTTAATCAGTTGCAGTTAAGTAAAGTTTAAAAATAGTTGATTCTTGTCATAATTGGCTCAAATCCTCAGGTTGCTGACGCAAGCCCAGTCAGTATTCTAAACTTTAATGACATTCCTAAACTATGAGCAATCTGAGAGCCCATTATGTAATCGCATTTCAAATCAATACTTGCATGACCCCATAACCTTTACGAGAAGACTCTTTGGCCTTGAACACCTATCCCCAGTGTTTGGTCGGTATCCTTAGTAGTTTCAACAAGAAAACTTTACAGTATGTGTTAAAGTCATTAAGAGTTAGTTTTTAATAACTAATGGCACTTTTTCTTCAAGGTGCAGCAGGGTAAGTTTTGATTTATTAATTTTTGTCCTCTTATTCAGGGTATCAGTGGCAGCAGGCTATGAAGGTTATTCCAGACGTCATCCTGAAGGGAAGGCATTACCAGGCCAGATGAGAAATAGAATCACTCCAGCAAGTTCTGGATCTATTCCAAGGTCTCCTCATGTAGGTCGTGCATGAAAAACCTCCAAATGGAGGCATCCTGATCAGACGTTGAACCACCTACATT
Source organism: Lophius piscatorius (assembly GCA_009660295.1). Taxonomy (NCBI): domain Eukaryota; kingdom Metazoa; phylum Chordata; class Actinopteri; order Lophiiformes; family Lophiidae; genus Lophius; species Lophius piscatorius. The sequence goes on along the minus strand of VRLP01005222.1, from coordinate 31,338 downwards.
GGCTCCTTTCGATGCGAAGGAGCAGTGGCTCCACAGCTGATCCAGCCACCTTACAAAGGAAGTTCATTTCACCTACTTATATCCTAACCTTATTCTTTCAGTCACTCCCAGAGCTCAGGTCCATAGATGAGGGTCTGAAAACAGATGGATCGGTAAAAAAATGTAAAGGTTTGCTTTACAACTCATCTCTTTCGTCACCACAACAGACTGATACATCAACATCATTATTGCTGATTCTGCACCTTCTGTCTATCACCCTGTCCATTCTCTCATCACTCGAGAAAAAGACAAACTCCTTCTCTTGAATCAGCAAGTCACCTCCCACAGCAGAGAACCATGGACTCAGATTTGGAGGTTCTGACTCTCAAACCAGACGCTTCAGACTCAGCTGCAAACCGCTTCAGTGCAGCTGAAGATCCCTGACTGGTAAGACCAACAGAACCACATCATCCACAAACAGCAGAGCTTCAATTCTAAGCTCCCTAAAACAGACCCTCTCCTCACCTTGACTGCGCCTTGAGATCTTGTCCATGAATATCAACAACAGAATCTGCAACGACAGCTTTAGCAGTTACCTTGTTAACTTAGCAGTTATGTAGAAGCACTGAAAAAACTATCACTGTGGATGGATTTGAGCAGTGTTATATATATTTTTATTTGTTTGTGTGTACGTGTGTATATGTGTTTGTGTGTGTTTGTGTAGAGTTTATGACATACGCTTATACTTTGAAAATACAAAATAATAAAACACGCTCGTACTTTATTTTCTCATCAAAGCAGAACACTCACTACATACTTGGCAACTCAACTTCTGCTCTACTCCTTCAGAATAAGAGCACTCAACATAAACCACAAAACTACTGGGTAACTGAACACAAAAATCTATTTGGTGCATTTGAAGAAGCCAAAACTATAAACATTTATTGCATATGTTTGTCCGGTAACAGGTGACATGAATATTATGAATAAATGCCTTTTAATGTAATGTAATGTTTAAAAAATACTTTAATTTCTGACTAATTAAAAATATCTCTCTTTTTAAATTCACCAGTCACCGTTGATCCTTAAGTAGATCTCAGTGTAGTCAACAAATCCCACACACATTTTGTCTCACAAAACACCTATCAGCAAACATTCGATAACGATTTTACTCCTTTGATTCTGGGGAGTAAAAAAGTTTGTATTAAGTCTTTTTCTTTTTTTGTAAAGCAATTTAATGTTATCTCGGAGGCTTTAATGTTGTGTTTTTTTTAATCACATATAACACTGATGGCTTTGGTGTAATTTTGGCATGTGACCATGACGTCTTTGTGACATATGTCATGGTTGTCTTTGATGTTTTTGTAAAATAACCTCGATGGCTATGATGTATTTGTGTCATTCGATTTTGATGCCTTTTATCTTTTAGCCATTGATGTCTTTGATGTTTTTGAAACGCGCGATAATGGCAAAACTGAACTCATGTTCTATTAAGTTCCCTTCTATTTTTTTATATATACACTCCGTGGAACGACTATATTTGGTTAAGGAAAGAAATCTGAATACCTCGTCCTTGATTTGTCATTATATTTGAATTTGTTGTGATGCTGATATTAAATGGATTTCTGGCAAACAAATAACTAATTTCAATATTCATTGTTTTTCTATTGTTCTCATTCAAATATGCTATATACCTTCACCAAATGTGCTAAATAGTGACATTAATTAGCTAAAAAGGAATCCCAGTTCACATTATGTGAGTCGGCTTACACCCTGGACGAGTCACCAGTTCATCACTGGACCGATCCAATGAGACAAACAACCAGTCATAGTCACTCTCACATCTACAGACAATTCAAAGTCAACAGTTCACCAACAATGCTTTTATTGAACTATGGGAAGAAGACGTTGAACGTAGGGGCGGCTGTAGCTCAGGAGGTTGAGAGGTTGTTCACCAACCAAAAGAACTGCAGTTCGATTCCTGGAGTACCCCAGCGGCCCAGATGATGTAGGGTCCTTGAGTAGGGTCCCAGTTTACTCCCCAGGCCCCACACAGGTTTTGCCCACTGCTTCTCAGGGTGAAATACTGAAAACTAATTTCAAAATCTTGTTCAACGTAGCGCTAACAAAGAGTATATATTAATAAAACACGTACATGGCCTCGTTATCATGTTACAATCATACAAATGTTCACAGCATGAAGAATACAGGACTAAAAAAGATCGTCCAAAATAATATCAGTCTGTTATGGTCCTTCAAAGTTTGGATGAAGGCCCTAGATTTGAAGAACCTGATAACAACATTTTTCTTTTGTGGTTTCACAAGATGCTGCATCAGAGTTTTTATTACATAATGGTTAAACCAGGACTCCTGCGTCAGCAGGTTACTTTGGACCATCTCAGGGTTCTGGAAGTCCATGCACAAGTCCTTGTGCACCGTCTTGACGATCTTTTTAATATGATGACCACCTGCCTCGACAGCAATGTCCGAGTCAGCAATTTCCGTGTGGAGAATCTCTTTCAGCCTTGTGTTGATATTACTGATGACATGTTCAGGCAGATGTGCCCGCTTCTTTTTCAGAATCTCCCCAACCAGCCCCGCCACCAAACCATTGCACAGTTTAATCCACTCGTCGCCCGCTTCAAATGTGGCATCACTTATAGTTTCATCGGCTTCATTGACAGCTGCTTCATCAGTGAGAGACGCTGGCCATTCTTTGATCACTGGTGTTACAATGTCCCTTTCCTTTACCAGGTGACCCTTGATGAGAACTCTCTTAATATTCGTCAGGGCGTCAATCACAAGGTCTGTCCTTTTCCCATGCTGCTCGGCCTCCAGCCAGTTGACCATAAGCCTAATGAATGACTCCACTTCCGCCTTAATTTCAGCCAGCAGTGGGAGGCATTGTCTGTCAGGATTTAGATGGTGGAATAGCATATCACCCAGCCGCTTCGTAATAATATTGTGTTTGCCGCTGTGAATGTCTTCGGCAATTATTTTGTAGAGGCCCCCCACATCTTCGTCTTTACCAACGTCCTGATCTTTCTCTGGAGGGATCATGCCCTCCACCAGCCATTCTACCCCGTCCAGTAGTTTTGACAGTGACGACGTCTGTTGCTCAGTTTGTGGGGAGCAGTTACATTTCTTCTTCAGATTTGCCACAAGTGTAAGAATGAACTCTTTTGCAAATCCATGGACAAGAGACACCTTGATTTTCCTTTCAACCCTTTGCCACAAGGACCATACTCCAGGCTCCTTCTGAGTTGTTCCGTCTCTCTCCAGTTTAAGCTCTTCCTTGATAACACTGACAATCTCATATGCTGTCTCGAGAGTATGCTGCGAAATGTTGGACAAAACCTCATTGTGTTCTTCTTCTGAAATGTCAAACTTATTTAAGTCGTAGATATAATTTACTTTCTCATACAGGATGTTCTGGATGGCTAAACAGATGACACTTCCCCCAGAGGTACATTTTTCTTCTGATTTCAGAGACGTTACCAGGGTCTTGAACGTCTTCTCACCGGGGTCGTACGACATCTTAACTGCAAATGTTTTGAGTATTCAAACATGTGTTTAGAAACGGTATTCAGTCTTGACATCTTGGAGACAGTTGGTCTTCATATCTTCAACAGTTGGTCATTTTGGAATCGACCCTTACTGTGACATCTCTCGCCATGTGTTCTGTCAATTCCCTTGAGCTTTGGCAGTGAATGCCCTGGATCATTCAATGCCGCCCTGAAATTTAAAGGAATTGTGTTACCCAGACTTTCAACGACTTCCTTTCCATTTACGATGGCCTGTGTTTTAGGACTTTGCTCCAGAAACAAGGGAGCCCCTTTCAACAGCTTTTGTATTTCGGACCTATAAATCTCTCTTGATACAATCTTAAGCATATGTCAAAACAGGTTGGTCTTGTCTTTGATCTCTGTGCATTTCCTTCATAACAGATCCTCATTTTGGCATGGCCTACTGTTTAGCTCTCAGCTTATTCATTAAAAGCCTGTCTCTGAACATCCTAAGACCGTGTAAATCCACTCTCATGGTGATTTTGGCATTTGGTTTTATACAGGTCTGAAGGCATTGATCTTAGATTAAAGACACATCCTTCAATGACTTTCCAAAAACTTTTTTTTACCTCTGTAAAGGAGGAATACGTTTTCACATCTGTTGGTTTGTTTGGATGTTTGTATATGTTTTTGTTTGTGAGATGGACTGCGGAAATACTGATTGACGGATCTGCATGAAATCTTACCCAGAGGTAGGTTTTGACATAACCTAGAGGTGATTAGATTTAATGTAACATGTTTCGCAGCATTTATCAAATTAAATAAATAAATAGCTGTTTGGAGAAGTGACATCACAATATAGCTATTCCTTTGATTCCTCTGACGTTCGTTGGGGAGTGGAGCAGGGGGCTAAGCGGGCTGAACAGAGATGCCGAAGTGGAAGGCGCAGGAGACAATCAGCGGACATTTGAGAGACACTCAGAGAGTTTGCTGGAGTTGTCAGTAGATTTAGAGGGTGGCAGTAACGCAGACATTAATGGGGAAATCTGCATACATTTTTCCTAAACCTAGTGTACTACTGTGCCTTGGCGGAGGTTTGCCTTCTCTGAGTGCTTTTTATAGTTCATTCTAGTACATTCTGGTACAAATATATGCACGCACACATATACACCTTTACATACACACATTTATACATAGATTTCCACCTATAAATGCAAATTTCACATTCCTATAAACACATAATCGCAGCCGCACAGTGAGAAAGACTCATCTTGTCATGAGTCAATTGCTACAGATCGGAAATAGCATTTTCCAGTTTCCAAAATAATACAGAAGCGGAAAAGAAAAACAAGGAAATATAGAAAAGCTTATGCAGGTTTACATAAAAGTTTATGATTTAGATATAATTTCCCATAATCCAAAATCCTGAAACACATCTTCCATATTCCTTATTTTGTGAGTCACTTTCTCCACGAAATTTCCCTTTTTTCTTTCTTTTCTTTTTTGTGATTTATGTTGCTTCCTGCCTTTGTGTTATTAATTTCAGAGCTGTGATTCTTAGGATCCTAAATAAATAATTTTTCTTTTTGACTGATTGACTTAAGTTAAATATTTCTGACCAATATGCATTAAGTGCTTTACTGGAATAATCCATGTGACTGATTAACATTATTACCACCACATGTTCTCTAGCAATGAGAATGAAGTCCTGATTTGTGTTAAGAAGTGATTTCAAGAGTCAAGAAATATCTAATTTATTTTCCAAGCACATTATCTTGAAAATAAGGACTACATTGATTTATGGGTTTAATGGAACATATGTTTCCTTTCTACAGTTTGATTTGTATTTTCAACTCTGGTTCCCATTTTATCTTTATTGTGTCGTTTGCTGTTTCTCCTTTCCCTTGTAAGATTAGTTGCTGTGGTGGCTCTCAGCTAATTTACAGCCACTGATAGATTGCATGAGAAGTGGAGTCAATTTAATTGATTTATTGATATGTTGATATGTTATAGTATTTTCTCAAAAGGGTCTTCCTCATTTCCTGTGAACATTTGCCAGAATCTCAACTGGATCAATTGGGACTCTCTAAATTCCTCAAGGCAAAAAGAAAAAGAAAAAAAAACAATCAATCAATGAAATTACTAAATCCGCTTTTTTAAATTTAACATTAATACTGAGAACTGATTAACGCTGGGATACTAAAAGTAAAGCCTGTGCTCATTGTGTTAGGCTCTTTGTATCCATCTGTGTATATTCTTCTTCCTCTTTCAGCTGCTACCTTTCTGGGTCGCTACAGTAAATCATCGGTAACCATCTTATGCTGGTACCTTGCTGGCTGACAGCACCAGTGACGGTATTCGTTAACACGAGCCCTGACCGATCCGGTTTGGAATCAGTTTTGTTTGTTTGTAACCTTTCTTCGACAAGGACTGCAACATTGCCAAATCTTTTAAACATGTACATACTATTATACTGCATTTTTATATATGAGCCCTAATTATATATTCTTAATAAATATAATACATTTACAGCATAATATGTATCCTTTGGCTGTGACGTTGTGCGTGCGTATTTATGGTCCGGGTAGTTTTTGCGCTGATGCTAACAACAAAAAGTTCCTCCTAAAAAAATTGAGTCAAAGGAGTTTCCTTTAAACTGATACACAGATTCTACCAGCCTAGCTATTCTTAATTCAAAAGTGAAATTGATGTAAAACGTTTTTTCTGTGATACAAAAATAATACAAATATTATGTTCAATATTAATACTTTAAATTAAATGTATCATTACCCAAAGCAATAGCTATCATAATTCATGCTTTGTATTACATTCATATCACTACTATTATGGTCGTGCAATATTACCTTTCAGTATAATTATCATGTCCTACAGTAAGCTGATTATCATGCTGTTATTCATGGGCATTTATGTGAACTTAGGTCTTCTAATTAGACTTAAATTAATTTATTATCATGTGCAATATTACTTTTGCACTGCACAGTATTTTTACCATGTGTAATTGTACGCTCATTATCCTGCTGTTGTTTTTTGACACTGTTCTGCTTGTAACTCTTATTCACTTCAGTTTTACATTCTCACTTATATGTAATACTTTGAAGGTCATTACGCATCTATTGTATATTATGTTACGGAAATCTTGGAAATATCTCTGGCAGAAGAATTTTTTTATGGATCAATTGTTTTCTTATTTTATTCCAGTCTTGTAACTTGGCGAAAATCTGTTCTGGTCCTGTATTTCTGCTTACTATCTGTGGTCAAATGTCAAATATTTTAGTGATGATAATTTTATCGGGGAGTTCTTTTTATCCTATAAAAATGTTATATTTGGTCATTTGGATTTTTACAAGCAGAGATGTGAACGCAGTTTTCCTCATGAATCAGATTTTATTGTTTGCCAAATTTCAAACAATTAACCTAGTTCTCTGCTTTGATGAAGTATTTCATCATTATACAAGACCAGCAAGTACACAAAATATACAAAGGACAAAAATAAAAACCTGAGATAAAATATAAGTGAAAGAAGATTACTAATAGGATAATAAATAAAATAGTGCGCAGACTGAAATGTGTGTTTTATGTGGTCTCCTCCATCTGTTTGTTTCTGCATGGTTTTTAGCACTAGCTGTGCTCCTGTCAGGTGTGACAGGTGCTTGCCCCATACTGTCTTTGGTTCTCCGACTGCTCCTTGGGGGATCACAAATGACTCTCCTGGCCCTGTCCTGTCTCTTTACCCCACGTCTACGTCCTTGGGTGGCTGAGCACTACAGGCATTTTTTCTCTTAAATACACTTCACCAGCTTTGCACTTGCAGGGCAGGTCGCGGAAGACATTTTTCATCATGGCAGATTCTAAAGATCATCTTTTCAACTTGGGACTTGGAAATATGATCGGATGAAATGCATTCAAAAGAGAATTCAGGTGTTATTTTCTAGTTTAGGGTTGATGTGGCTTGTGGTTCAGGACTATTGGATATTGGATAAAATGCTGAAAGCCTCCGTCAGAAAACCTTATGTGGGTCGTTGCTGGACCTTCCAGCAGGAAATGATCAGAAGCTCACCTCAAAATCAACCCATGGCTCTGCCGTGGCCATTCGAGTCGGCTGACCGTAACCCCATAGATCATGTGGGATGTGCTGCAGAGGAGAGTCCACAAGCTTTAACTTCAAAATTTCAATATGCAACAAATTTGAAATTCAGGGTGCCAATGATTGTGGCTCACGTTGGGAAAATAATGCTGTATAGTTGTATTTAGTTTGAATTTGACTTGTGGTTTTAGTTTGCAAAAGTTGCCAAACACAATATAGAACAAAAGATATTGTCATTTACTTCGATGTCAGATTAAAAGATGACAGAAAAAAACATTTATTAAAATTCTATTAGCAAGTTTATGGCTAGTGTTACTGTATAGTAAATCCATTGTTAAGTGTAAATTTCTGACTACCTTTTTCATTATTGTTATATTAATTCTTTCAAGGTTTCAAGATATCTTTCTAGAGTGATCAGCCGTAAAATGAAAACCACCTGACTAATATATTGGTCCCCTTTTTTTTCCATTCACATTCCTATCCGAAGAATTAACTTTACTAGCAGTTTTTGCTGCGGTTGCTCTTCAGTGGGATCAGACATCCCGGGCTAGCCTTTGTTTCCGACCTCCATCCAGGACTTTACCGGTTGTCCTTCCTTAGACCACTTAGGTAGGTTCCAACCCCTGCAGACCAGGAACATCCAAAAAGACCTGCAGTTGATTCCTAACGATTGTTCACTTGCTGCCAATTTTATACCACCCTCTCACAGGTAACCAGATTACCAATGCTATTCTGACTTCACTTGTCATGGGGTTATAATGTTATGGCTGATTCTGTTTGATTAACAAGGCACATTTTCCGGACAATTAAAGGGTTGGTTTCCAGTAAATTAAAAAACAATACACCCATATTTTATCACTCATACCAGGTGGAATATTACCATGCAGGTAGCTTTTTATCGTCGAATAAAAAGGACATTTACACACTTTGAAGCAACAAAACTTTCTTAATCTTTACTGTGACACAAATCATCTAAATAAAATAAGCATCGTTTGGGTGAGACAGCAAATTTTTTGAAACCCTTTATGGTGCAGCTTGACATATTGAGCAACAACAACTACTGGATAATATTCAATAGAAAACAGAATAAACCTATGAAGACATAATATAATAATGTAAAGTGATTTGGATGAAAATAACTGTATATCACCATTAAGTTGCAGTTCTGTTTCAATCTTAGGTTTGTTCATCATTTCCATTCCAGACAAAGAATTATAGTAAAGAGTTATTTACACAACAGCACTGACGGTCCTGCGTGGATATATATTTATCTATCCATTTGTTTCACAAACACATACAGGCATCCACATCTTTGTTTAACACAATTACCATGATATAACTCACAGTATATTACACTTTTACAAATTCAGACCTCTTCGGATGATGTTTTAAACTCTAATGTTATTCTCCTAAAACCAGCAATAATGGCATGGCTGTCAGTGCAGGGACAGACGCCATCATAGAAACAAAGGGTTTGAAAAACATTGCACTTAACCCGTGCAGTCAGTGAAAACACATTTGATCAAACACATACTGCTTCCTCTCAGTCCACTTGATACAGTCACAGTAAAAAAGTTTTTCTAGGCCGTGACACAAATTGTAGTTTACCCTTTTTAAAATTCTGTGCCACTGATACAGGACACCAGCCTCCATGACTCCCCGCGGTGTAATCCCATCCTTTAAGATGTCTTTGTCAATAAAATGTTTAATCGGTTCAGCTTTTTCGGCAATCTATGCACTGGTTATCCTCAGATCCTAGTTAAGGCGCCATCTAAAAGTAAATCAAAGACAGACAGCAGAAACAAAATTATTTAGTGCAGAGGAAAAACAGCATTAGTATAGAAATAGTTGACAGTAACCATGGTGATGAAGAGGAGTAATTTTTTTCTTTATCTGATCAAAACGAAAGGCTTGTGTCCGAACAGTCACAGCAATTTCTTTTTCTGGGCCACAAGGAGTCACTAGAGCACTCTTTTTTAACCAGCAGGTTAAGCTATAATGCTTTGAATAAACTATGACTCAGCCCCAAGTGCAAAAAGATTCTTCAGCTCCACTAAAACCAAAAGGTGACCTGCTAGAGGTCACCTTTTTTTTTTTGTTTATTGGAGTTTTTGATAGTTTTACAGGCTGACAATAATTTAAAAAAATCATAAACCAATGGATGAATCTGTATGAAATGTTCCTAAATAAAGCCCTCAAATTGATTCTGATCACAATAATGTCTACCTGGAGTGCTGTTGTGCCTCGGCGGAGGTAAAAGCTCTCTTTCTACAGAAGCTGGTTTGGCTGAAATGAGAGAAGCCTTCTCCCGTCTTGAAAAAGATGTTGATTTCTTGGGAGCATATGTAAGAAAACCTGTATATACGATTGTACTTTAATGATGCCGTCACCGATTTGCAGGTTACCCATGCCCAATATTATCTAACATACAGAGCTACCATCACGGACACCGGCTTTGGACTGCACCCGCATAACAAGCTGAAAGGTCGATAGGCCATGGGAGGACGCGGCATTCATGATTTCCAAAAATAATTTAGAATTTTGATTCCTCAGACCACTGGACACTTTGCCTTTGTCCATTTTAATGAGCTCCGACAGAAAAAGAGAAAGCGATAGCGTTTCTGGATCTGGTTCATATTTTCTGTTTTTATATATTCTTCTTACAGGGGAGAGTTTCCACTTGCATTTGTAGATGCATCGTTTCAGATCCTCAGAATCTTTTAATGATATTATGTCCTGTAAACAATGAAATCCCCAAATTCTTTAAAATTTCACCTTGAGAAACATTATTAAGGAGCCCGGCTGGTGACATTGTGGCAAAAAATAAATTATTTCCTGGCAACAACTTAATAAAACGTGGGAAGGCATTACTATCTTGTGGGAACGAGAGGGGCTGAGGACTCTTAAATTGGTGCACTATTTGTCGTTGTAGTCTTTCACAGAGGGGTGGACTTCTCTCCATCTTTACTTCAGAAAGACTCAGCCTCTCTTTTTCTACCCAATTATGCGACTAACCTGTTGTCAGTTAACCTTTTTTGAAACATCTTAAAAGGAATCAAATTTAAAATGCCCATCTCATTTTCGAGAAAACAGAAACATTATTAAGTTAAATTATTTGATATGATGTTTTTTATGCTAGAGCCAATTAAATATGAGATTTCAGTTTTAAGCCAATCATCACGTTCGTCTTTTTTTTACCTTTTTTCACATCGTCAAAAAAATTTTGGTAACCGGGTTGTATTATTTATAACTTTTAATTCATTAATTCAATTTTTTTATTTATTCCATTCGATTACATCTTTCTCTATTTCATGTAACTTTTCTGATTTCTTTCTTCTTATTTGATTTTTACTTCTCTTTAATCACTTATTTTCTGAACAACTCCATGGTGTGAATGGCTTGCATCCTTACTCTTCATCTTTTGTAAAGTGCCTAGAAAAGATTGAACACTGTTTGAAAAGTATAAATAAAGCTGGAGTCATACCTCAAATCTACTGTAGACCTTCCTCTCCTTCCTCATGCTCTGGATCCGCTCCAGCAGCTTGTCGCGCTCCTGGTTTGATTTTTCCGGCACTTTGCTGAGGTACCTCATCCCTCTCTCTTTCTCCCTTTGAGCATTTTTATCTGCTTCATCTTCCTTCTCGTCATCCGTGACAGGAGCCTCTTTTGTGGCGTCGTTCCTGCTTTGGCTGTTGGCCGATATCTGCTCCAGGAGCAGCTTGGTATCATCTCGGAGGTTGCTGCTAGAGAGCACGTTAGCCGTTGATGAGTGATAGCGACACTGGCTGGATTTTGGCTGCTTTGTCAGGGGTGACGTAGGAATGACTTCATCTGAGGTGATCTCAGGCGGGTCTGAGCAGTTACCCTGCTTTATTTGGTCATTTATTTTCTCACTGCTGGCTGATTCCTTAGTTTTATCAACCTCTAATGTGGCCTCTGTATCTTCGTCTATTTTTTCACCAGGGTCAGAAACTTCAATCTCTTGGTTTTCTTTATTCTGTCTGACCATGGTACTGTCCTCGGCAGGTGCAGGTGGTTCTGGGGGGACCCTTTCAGGAGTCACAGACTCAGGTTCTGTCAGGGCTGTTGAGGTCGGCTCCTTTGGACTACAAATTTCTGTTAATGGGAGATCTGGAGGTGTGTTTGAGTCAGTAACCTGCTCTTGGGGAAGCTGGGTATCTGAGGGGCTTTGTGATGCTGACAGTCTTTGTGTCAAAACTGATCCAGCAGACTCAGTTAGAGGAGAACATGATTCTATTCCAACAGAAGAGGGGGTGACAGGAGGATCTTTAGGAGATGTAATTGTTTCTAGTCCGGATGCAGGAGTGGTTACTTCTGGATGGAAAAGACAATTTGTTTCTGCCGGGGAATGCTCGGATGGAAAGTCTGCTGCAGAAAAAGTACTAACAGTGATCTCATTTTGATCAGTTCTGGATATCCTTTCCGGATCAACAGCATTATGTAAACATGACTCGGGTGATGAATCATCAGCCCTTCCTCTCCCTGATGACTCAAGAACTTCAGATTCTTCTCCAGTGGCCCTTTCCGATTTGGGATCTTCTGAATGTGTAGGACCACAAGTTGCTTCTAGGTCCGTCTTTGCAGTGGATTGTGTTGAGGACGTGATTGGCTCTGAAGCAGCAGCTGCACATTTGTCCGGAGAAATATCAGATTCCACGTGTGCAGGGACGACTCCTGAGACGGTTTCAGATGAGGTCAGTTGGGAAACAGAATCTATATGACCTTGGTTTGACTCATCTTCAGCCTTAGTTTGTTCTAAAGCTTCTTTAGATGATGGGGTTGAGGCAGTAACAGATTCTTGTTGATTTGGAGGCAACTGGTTTGAGCTTGAATCTTCTGGGGAAAAATCAGAAGATACAGTGCCTGCTTTAGTGGACGGAGGACTGGAGGTGGAGGGTGAAGAACCTGGTCTGATCGGTGAACCTGAAACTGGTGGATCAGAGGGATGGATTTGTACTGTTGGGTTAGATGAGTTGGGTTTGGATCCGGTGTCTTGTTCTGGTGGCAGTGGAGGACAGGAAATGCCCCTTGCTGACTGAACTGATTCAGGATTTTTGGTGTTAAAATCCAATGTAGCAGATGAAGATGACTGGGTTGAGAGGGCGCTGGTTTCCTGTTGATTTGGAGATGGATGTTCTGTGGTAACATCAGAAGATATGAGGTCTGCTTTAGTGGGAAAAGGACTGGAGATAGAGGGTGACGACCCTGGACTTGTCTTTGAGCTTGAATCTGGTAGAATATGATCAGAAGGAGGGGTCAGCACTGAGTTAGATGAGCTGGGTTCTGATCCAGTGTGTTGTTCAGATGGTAGTGGAGGGTGGGAAATGCTGGCTTCAAGATTTGGGGCTTTAGATTCCAATGCAGCAGATGAACATGGCGGCACTTCCACAGATGTAGGAGCAAGTAAACTAGATTCATTTGAGGTAGAACCAATGCATGGGGTTCCAGCTTCATCAGTACCTTGAGCGGGAGCAGGAGCATTTGCAGGAGTAGCATCCATTATGGAAGGTGGAATGATTTCTGCAGCAGGTTCTAAAAGTTTGGGTTCTGACAGCTTGGGTTCTCCCAGCAATTTGCTCCGAGGTGCTTCTCCTTTTCCAGAAACAGGCACAGATGCTGCTGGTTGGCTGGTCTTCATCTCTATATTAAGTTCCTTATCAGTTGATATTCTGGTTTGTGCTTCTTTAGAGCTTTGGTTAGTATTTGGATCACTCTCACCATGACTGTCCTGGTAATTCTTCTCACTGGTGCCTGAAGATAGACTGACTGTCTTGCATGTTTCTGCAGGAACAGTTTTCTCTTTCTCTGCCGTAGTATTCTTTTCTAATAAGCCCACAGATGTTTTTGAATCACTCATACTTGCAGCCGTTTCTTGTGGTCCAGCTTGCTCCTTTTTAACAGCCGTATTATTTTTTTCTTCGGTTGGTGTTTTCATCTGCTCCTTTACTTTGCCCTTTTCAGCCTCTGCAGCCTTGGCAGCTTTCCGTTTTGCAGCCAACTCTTTGAAAAACATCAGCCTTGCGTCGGGATCGCTCATATCTAAGTACATCGAACTGGTGGGCAATGGTTTGGGTTGTTTCATTGGTTGATCTGTTTGGGTCGGCTCAGATTCAGTGGGCTTGGATTGGAGGACTGATGATGAAGAATTTGTTTGCTCTACATCAGGCTGTTTTGATGATTCTAATACTTCACGTTTTCCCGAGGAATCCCTTGAATTTTCATCCTTTGCCGCATCTTTATCATCTGCTTTAATGCTTCCATCATCTGGTTTGGATGCATCTTCCGCAGGGGTGTCAGCGGCTTGCTTTATGAAACGGCTCCATTCAAAAGGTTCTCTTGGCGTTGACCTCCTCTGTCCCAAAACCTGAGAAACAAAAGACGGTTTTGTCTGTTCAGCCTCATTCTTGTCGCTGTCTTCCTCCTGCTGGCCTGGATTAGTTCTGGCGTCCTGCTGTTGATCCAGAGAGCTGAATATTAGAGAGGACCTTAACCTAGAACTCCTCAGCACTCCTGGGTTGAACTTCCTACGGAACGAGTCCTCTCTTTGAAAAACCGAAGGCTTTGGCTCCTTTTGTTCCATCTCTTCCGTCTTTTCCCCCTCTGTTGTGGATGACGACTCTGAGGGTGACGGGGTTGCCACTGTTATAGGTTCCTCAAACATGTTCTTTGGCTGCTCTCGTGGTAGGATTTTAGCATATATTGGCATCTGGCTGGCCCTGGGTATTGCAGGGATCCTAAACTCTCTGACATTAGGGATTTTAGAGACTGATACCTCCGGTGTTGGTTGCTGTATGGGGTTAGAAGGCTCATTAGGATCCGGCATATTCAGTGGTGCCAATGGCGGGCCCTCATCTCCTCTACTATCATAGGCACTTAGGTATGAGCTAATCCTCCAGTCTCTTAACCCGCGTTTAACTATGGGATCCTTGCGGTCAGGATTTGGTTCTTGGAAAAATTGCTTCTGCTCAGAAGCATTGGAGGGGGTGGGAGAAGTTTGACAGGCATAAGGCTGGCCTAAGCTCAGTCTTCTAGGGAAAGATGAACTAAGCGGTAAATCCGGTGCGGCTGGTAATTTGTCTGAGCTCTGGTCAAAGTCTAGATTTCTGGTAGATGATAAATAACTAAACACAGGGTCAAAGTTATCAGGCGGTTCAACCTCTTGGGGTAAACCAGGTTCAGGATACGGATCTGCTATAAGATAGTCTTGGTTCCAGAATTTGTCATATGGGCTGTAGTCTGGTTCCCTTCCTGGTCCTGGATAAGGCTGCTGCTGCCGATGAAACTGCCTTCCCTGGTTGTCAGCCTCTGGCATTCCCTGCTGTGGCATGAATGGGTAAGTGTGTCTGCTTTGAACACCTTCAGCATAACTGTAACGTTTTAAGGAAGGATTATCCATCATAGGCATCCTGGGAGGACCCTGATCAAAAGATGGATCCATGCGTTGTTTCGGGGACGGAAACCTGCCGTACATATCCGCAGACCCATGCAAAGGTTCCTTCTTTTTAATGGCCATCATTCTCCAATCCATATCTACGTGTTCATCATATGAATGTCTGGGCAACTCGTCTGGATGAGGAGTGTCCAGTGATAGAAACTTCCTTGACTCGCTGAGCAGTGAAGTTCTTTCACTCGGGTATTTCCTCTTTTCTAAAATGTTAAATTCTTTCATGGGAGCAAACATATCCTCGATCAGCAGTGGTTGGGATTGAGCATACAGAATACGAAACTCTTCATCAAAGGTTGACACGAGCTGTCCGAGGAAGAGATGAGCCATAGAGCGATGGAGCTTCTCAAAAGACCACATGAAGCTGGACAAGACAGGACAATAAGAAGAATGAATGAAGCACTTCATTCATGGCACAGAAGCCACTTTCTATACAAACAGACAACTAATTTGATTTACAGGACACAGCGATCATCAACATTCACTAATGCACAGTTCAAAGCAGTGTTTCATTAGATCCACTGCAGCTGCCACTATTGGATCAGGAGAGAGGCAGGAAAAGCAGGTAGAGGAAACATTAAATATGAATTCCACCCGTAAATCTCCGAGATGCTGAGTGGAATTTTTACAGATTAAAAATTAAAGACATGGTGCATTCACACAGAATTAATATCACACACACACACACACATCACATAGATTTTTCTTTGAGCTCATACAACAAAAATACAATTTATATTGAATACATAATATATATAGTCCGTGAACAGAGGGTGCCACTGCTGCTCAGGTATGAGGCACAAAAGACACCAAAGTGATTAGTCCATATTTTTCTTTTTTTTGTGGCCAGAATTACATCTGAACAGTAAGTGAAAAGCTCTGAATATTTGACAAAAAATATATTGAGGTTTGTAACGTCTATGTATTCGTTGATTTACACAAAATCCAACTGAATTCAATGTTTTCAAAACTCATTATTGACGTAAAGATTCATTTTGATTATTAATTACGAGCTTTTAATTAATTAGATCCATTTTTTTTCCAATTGCCTGACATCCGTTGTGTAAACGTGTGGCTCAAAGGTGTCGCTGGCTTTCTCACCTGTAGTTTCCACTCAGCACAGCTCTGCAGTCTGTCAGCAAGAAGCGGTTCATCATCTGACCTTTGAAGGATTTCCCTGAGCGGCAGTGATACGTGATACCATTCACTGTTCTCACACGTATTAACTGCAAGACACAAATCAAAAACCCCAAAATATGAACATTAACCTGAAGTGGTGCATGCAAACGTGTAAATGTTTTTATAGCAATCAAAGCCAGGGGTCAGTATAGCCTAATCTCTACCACTCAGAGTAAGGAGATAGAAAATGGCTGCCTTTTTGTTCATTTTTACAGTAATATTCAAGAAATAGGACATGTCTCAACAGAAAAAGCACTTTTCTATTTGTATTAACTGTATAAACACTGTTGAGTTTCATTTAAACGTGCATAATTTCTTGAGTGAGTTCATTTCGATTGAGCAATCATATAGAAACAAACATTAGGAATACAGTTGAGGAAGAGTTTAATATTAAAAAAGTACAGAGGAGCATAGTTTTACATGCTAGTTAAATGATAAAATGATGAAATACAGTGTTGATTCTAAAAAGCAAAATCAATAATATATATATTGAGCTGATGCACAACAATGTACTGTGAAGACGCGTCCAATACATGATCTTAGTAGCCAATTTCAACATAATCGCAAATATGGTTGGGAAGTAATGGACAAAAAATGCAAAAAACAAAAAAGAATTATGAACAATAATGGTAATATATGACAAATACAAGCTAGATCTTTCCATGATTTGGTTTATATGAGGTCAATTCTGAACTAAAGCGGACCAACAGTTTAAAAATTATTCTCGAAAAAACTGTTATTTTGTTATGTAGCTCCCTCTAGTGAGTAAAATGTGAACTAATAGAGTAAAATATCACATATACTAGATAAAGATCCTCGAGTCAATTCATATGCACCGACTTTGAACTTAATCTGACCAATGGTTGAGGATTTATGGCCCGAAAACGTTTTGAAATAAAGTTCCCCCTTATGGCAGAAATATGTAACCTATCTTTCCTAAAATCAATCCAGTTCATCCTCGCACCAAGGTCTATCCAATTTGAAAATGAAAATGTAATTTATGTGATAAATTTTTCTAATCGCCGGACAGCCCTTGTATAAATACGAATTGAATGTGAAAATGAAAATGCTATTTTTATGGAGCGGATGTGTTTTTTACTGCTTTGACAAAGATGGAACTTGAAAATCTGGATAAGGATCCTCAGGTAGCTTTAGAATTCTCCTCCAATGACATTGACCCCTTAAGATTAATTTAAAAACAACACTTTATTACCTTGATAACAGTATTGTTATTTGTTTTTTTTTTAAAACACACCATCCAGCCATATCATTAAAACCACCTATTTCATATTGCGGGGCAGCGAGATGGCCTTTTGTGCAGTCAGTGTACCGAGTTGTCATGACATGTGACACATCCAGATTCATTTCAACACAGATCCCTTGTGTATAGCAGGCAAGTGAAGCCCAAAGCAAATAACAGTATAGACAGTAAATGCAAACGTGACATTCAGTATAAACACAGGTCAGCCAGAACATTACAACCACTACCGGATGAAGTCAGAATAACATTGATTATCTGGTTACCTGTCAGTGAGTTGGATGTACTAGGTATGAAGTTTTTTTTAATGAGGTTAATGTGTTAGAAGCAGGAAAAATTTGCAAGCTTGAGAATCTGAGGGACCGTGATTACATAGTGAACTTGTGACAAGGATCACTGATCACACATGAGGAGTGAAGACAGTCTGTGTTATTCAATCCCACAGGAGACCTACAGTAGCATAGATTTCTAAAATGTTCATGTTGGCTCTGATAAAAAGGTCTCAGAACACACAGTGACATCACAGAGCTGATTTACTAGCTAAAGAAGTACCTACATAATATTAGGCTGATGATTTTAATGTTATGCCTGAGCACTAGTGCAACAGACCACAGAGGACCCACGATCGGATCAAACCGCCCACGACCAATCGGACCGCTTGTGATCCATGGATTAGTTGCTTAGTTTAAGTATAATAGTGTAAAAACATTTTTACAGCTATGTTCACTTTTTGAAGTAATAATTGTCTGAATTACGACATGAAGCCAGATTGAAAAGATTCACACAAGGCACTAGCATTGCCAGGTGACCTTAAGTACAGCCGTTGAGTAGTTGACATTCATGAACACCGAAGGAGCAGGTTGGAAGGTTGGTTGGTGGACAGACTGTTCTGGTTTGTAGGAACTGTGATGCGAAGAAGCAGCCAGACCATGGTACTACATCGAATATAGTCACACATTGAAGCAACGTCCCCATGGTATGTCTGTGATCTGAGCTCAAAAGTTGTGATCCAGTCCGAAGCGTGAGTTTTGTGATCCGTTGCTGCTCTAATGTATGATGAACTAGACACATGCAAGAAACTACATGCCTCCACCACGATATGGATCGACCATGATAACCTTGATTATGGGTGAACATGTGTAAAATGACAAGAAAATATCTATGTCCAGATGTATTGAATGCACTTATTATATTATGTTAAGTTTAAACTATATTCATTATTCTTCATGTTTTTGGACTGTGGGAAGAAGGCGGTGAGAACCCACAAAAACACAGAGAGAACATGCAAAGTTCCCACAGAAAAGCCTCAGGTGGAGATTTGAGTCCAGATCTTTCATTCAGTGAGTTGACAGTGCCAACCCCCACTCCATCATTCTGCCAAGCTTCTAACTGGAACAAAGTTGCGACACGTTGGCCCAAGCAGAGGCAGGACTGTGTGGAAATTAAATTTGTCCTATTTTTTTAAATTATCATTATTAATTGGATGAAAGTTAATTTTTCATTACTGTCTCAAAAATAATGAAATAAGGCAGATTAAAACATGTAACATTAACATATTCAGTGTACAAACTATGCGTGAAATCTCATTAGATTCAGTTTGATGGTTTTTGACATGTGGATAGACCATTCAGCGTTTAAAATGTAAACCCCCTTTGTCCAGGGGCATAAAAAGCATCTTAAGCCTTAACGTTTGCTGATATTAAACTTGAAATTGACAAGTCAGGTTTACTGGAGGAATCTAGATTAAGGTTTTATTAAATATAAATATCTTGGTGACTGTTGCTTGCTTGGTATTTGTATATATATATATATAATATGTGGAAGTGGGCGTTAGTCTTGTGATGCTGAGACATTTCCATTGTGAATCATCTCTGGCAACAAGCTCAGTTGCTTTTTTTTCTTTCTGAAGACTAAGGAGCTCCGTTAGAGCAGTCAGGGTTTAGGGCCGGTCAAGAGAGATGAACCAACAGTTCACGACCTTTAAGCCTCAGACTAGACTGAGCAGAACTGTCCAGGATAAATTACTCTTACTCTAATCATTTTTAAAAAACATGTGAAGTCATTGTTTTTGCTCAAATGACCTTCTGTTTGTCCCTGGAGTCTGAGGTGAATTTGTAAAAAAAGGAAAAAGGCCTTTAACTATAGTATCTTACTATACTACAATTGTTCTACCCTCCAGCCTGGAATCAGCATCAATGATTCTTAGAGAGCTGGTCTCACTGGTTGCATTTTAAAGTTCAGTCTGTAAAATTCAGGGCAACTCTTAGACTAAATGAAATGTAAGCTTAAAATAACATCCTTTTCTTTAATATAATTTTAGAATGACATGTTGGTACAGTAGTCGAGAACAGACAAACGGAACTCTGGGGAGGACTTTTCTTATTTTTCAAGAAAACCTAAATTAGAAAATTTAATTATGAGAATCATACTCATAAGTAAGCAGATCAAAAAGCAATGGAGCATAAAACCTCACGCTCAAATAAGGGAAAAAAAAAATGAAAACGTGACTGTTGAACCGAGGTAGTGTGCAGATACTGGATCTGAGTTGGTTTGGAAAGTTCTAGAGGAGGTTGTGGCTAGCAGCCAGAAAACATTTCACAGCAACTCTGGCACGGACCTCGGCGTTTCCCGGACCAAGTGCTCGTTGTATCTTCTCTCTTCCCCTCCCTTGGAGGGAGGGATGGGACCCCCAGCATGACTGTCAATGCTACCACAATACCAACAATATTGTTTATCTTATATCGAAGATTTGACCTTTAGTTAAACAGAATAAAAAACATGAAACTGTTTCTAACTAGGCCTATGCTGTCATCCCTAACAGCAAGGGTATATTCCTGAAAAGCCCCAAATCCCCTGCATTTTTACGAGCAATCCCCCCTATTTGAACTCCTCAAATCAAATGAGAAGTTATGTAGCAAAAAACTGTGTTTTTCGTAAGAAGCTCCCCCTGGTGAGTAAAAAATTTGTTATTAGAGTAAAATGTACACAAGATAGATCTTGTTGAGTCGATTCGTACAGCTGAATTTGGACGTAATTTGATAAACACTTGAGAAGTTATGTCTCGAAAATATTTGGAGATAAAGCTCCCCCAAGTGTCATAAATATACGATGAACCTTTCCAAAAATCAATTCAGTTCTTCCTCATACTAAGATCCTATATAGGATTGGAATTCATAAAAAATTATCCATGAAATGGTTTTTGAGTTAAGGTTCGACCTGAAGTATCTGCGCCAGCGATACAGATACAGTGGCGATGAAGATTGTATAATATTCTCTTCGGTTTAACTTTTCGGGGATACAATATTTCAATCTAAAGGAAACTCATTCCCTGACACAATTTGATTGCATGATTTTGACACTTAAAGGCCACTGTAATTTCACGTTTAGGGAGAGGCCAGCTGAGGAGAGATATACTTTCACTATAGAGACTTGATGAGACTTGAGGGAAAACTTTACCTTTGTTAAATCTGTATATTTGTAATAATGTGTTTGTTATGCGTATTCCTCCAGGTCTCCACCAGGACACAGAAGTATGTAAAAGAGATTTTTTTATATCAGGGAATCTTTCCTGTATAAATAAGTGTTAATTTAGAAAAAGACAAATATAGACCAAAAACAATTATGTGTGTGTCTGTCTCAGCACTTTGACTTCCTTATTCAGTACATAGCTCACAGACTTAAGCCTGATCCTTCCAACTGCAGATGATATATATATATATGTTATAAATGAATTTAATCACAACTACAGTTTTCAGCCTGCGACCCAGCCATTTCCCCATCTGTTGGAGACTCTTATTTAGCTGTGGAATAAAATCCCTGTCCTCTAGGGATGCACAGATCCATTTGACATAATTTCTATTCCTATCTTTGGGATTACATTTTTGTAGACATGGTGTTTAAATGTTGCTGATAACCTGGGAAGCTGTTTAGCTCAGCTGGCAGAGCAGGCGCCTCCATGAACGTAGGCTGACCTTTCACTGGTGCCACAGGTTCAATTCCACCTGTGGCCATTTGCCACATGTCATCTCCCCCTCGCTCTCACCACCTCCTGTCCATCAATAAAGAAGACTGGACAA
Source organism: Lophius piscatorius (assembly GCA_009660295.1). Lineage (NCBI taxonomy): Eukaryota > Metazoa > Chordata > Actinopteri > Lophiiformes > Lophiidae > Lophius > Lophius piscatorius. Next base: position 9,770 of record VRLP01005222.1, on the reverse strand, counting down.
GGTTTTTATCGGTGTCATTGTGTCTGGCCCGGTTAATTTCTGTTTCTCCACGGCTTATGTATAATAAATATTTGAAACGGCTTCTACGCTAATTTTTTTTGTATGCAAACATATCTTGAAGCCACATATGTTGAACGAGGACAAAGTTCAGTCACTTTTTTTTCTTCATTCATGTAAGATTTTTTGAAGGTAGATTGAAACTTCAACTTCCTAAATAATTACAAAATAATTTTTGACCCTTGTAGGTTGAATAAGGAGCAACGTGACCTATTTTCTTTATTTGAATTGAAACGAACATTTTAGAAGGAACCTTCATAAACGTGTTTCAAGCAAGAAAAATATTTGTTTGCACGTGTACAGATATGTGTTCACAAGGTCTTCTGGAATGTGCAATTCAGCTTTTCAGGTTTGTGGTATATTTATGGTTATGGACAGCGCTCCTGGACAAAAGAGAAATGAAGAAAGCTGAGACTGTGCTGAACACTCATGCCAAAGCTATTGTGGTGTATGTACATCTAAAAGGTGATTTTGAAAAGTTATAAAAAAATCAAGAAAATACCACTTGTCCTGTGTGGGGGTTGCAATGGGCTGGAGCCTCTTCTAGCTGACATTAAGGCAAAGGGTTCATTCTACACCGATCGCCACACACATCACATCATAGGGTCAACATGTACGCTAGTATTCACCTGCCAGCAATTCAGAGTAACCAATTTACCAGATTTTAATATTTTTGGACTCTGGGAGGAAGCCCGAGCACCGAGAGGGAACTCCAGCCTCTCAGATGGACTCGAACCATGAGCCTTCTTGGAATGAGGCAACTGTACTGCCATCCTAACAAAACAATTTTAAAACACATTTCTAGTGCACTCTTACAGACTTTTTTCAGTGATCTAAACCTTTGTAATGATCTTTTTAATCCAAGTACCCCCGATCTACTCCAGTGTTTGAGTCCAAGTTATTTAAAATTCACTAATACTAATTTTGCTCTCCTTGCCTCCAGAACGCTGGTCCAGCCATCACCCCTAACACCTCAGTTCTACTGATGCTCTCTCACTGCACCCCCTCCATGCGTCACCCTCTACTCTTCAGTATCCCTTGAAAAATCTCAACATCAAATTCCCTTCTTAACCTCTTCCTGTCTATATCTGCTTGTTGGTTTAGTTCTAAAGTCTAACCAAAACATCCACTGTATTTGAAAGTGAGTAAGTACTTACTTGAATACTCTGTAGATTGACTCTGCAGTTATTCACCATGTTGATGAAGTGTTGTACATTCAGTTCGTCTAGAAGGATGTACACGGCGACATTCCTCATGGCAGCATGTACAATGTCATGAAATATGTCAACATCAGTAAACATGTCCATCGCTATAGCGATCACCTGAAGAGAAAAAAAGAAAGCAGGGCAGTGAAACCTGAAACAGAAGTCTGACATGAAGTCCCTGCAAAGATAGTGAAAGTACCTGCTGAGCATTCTTGATGAGTCGACGCGCCTGCTCCTTGATGCTTGGCATTTCTGGTTCAGGGGGGTTGACCAGAGTGGTGACCTCTGTCGGGCCAATAAAGGCATGCAGATCTGGCCAGCCAAGGTCCAAACCCGGTGCATCCAGGTCAGAGTGAATGGGCCAGTAAGTGTCTGAGGAGCCATCTCCAACAGTCTCGAGAAAATTTTGTTCAGAGTGGCGGATCTGCTGAGGGATCTGGACAGACTCCTGAATATACTGAATCTCATGGGGGGACAGGAAGTCCACCACATCTGCTTTTTGGAGGAACTGATAGTAGCCCTCCAAGTCTTCCTCAACCAGTGCGTCGATAGCCAGGCGGTACTCTTCCCGATAATGAGGAGGGAGGTAGTTGGGGTCCAGGGGATTATCCCCGGCAGAGGAACACTGAGAGCGATGGGCCATACTGTGGTCTAAAGAGAGAGTGAGGGTGAAAGCAGACATGTGATGAATTCTCTAAAAGGTCATATTGACACAATACATATGTTTCAGGCTGCATTAAGACCAAATGAGGCGTCGCAGCCTTTAGTCCGAGGCTCTGTGGGAGAACATCATCATTCGGTCGTTGCGAATTTCTGGATTGAGAGAAAGAACTCTCCCAGAGAGGTTTTCTCCATCTGCAACTAGTTTGAGGAGTATTTCTCCCCTACTAGAGCATTCCCCTGGCAGTATTGTGTTGTGTTACAGGCACCAAGGAACAAAATATTAACTCTGAGAGGATTATTTATAGTGTGAGCAACAATGTGTTGGCCTTCCAGTCCAGTCTGATCACGGGGTTATGTGATTGGTCACCACAGCGTGACATTAGGTTCCTTCAAACCTTGAGCCTGTGTCTGCAGGACAGCGCTGTTGTTAATCAGAGAACCTGAGCGGGAGATCAACCACTCCTACGTCGATTAAAATCGGAACGCACTCAGACAGCACCAACCGAGGCAAATGTCTTTGTAACAATATCTTCAACAATCGGAATAAAGTTTCCTGGACTGTATAAAAAGTCAAATCTGTAAGAACTGCTTGTCAGACGTGTATGAGAATGGATTTCAAATAAAAACTATTAAAAATAGATGTATTTAAGTGAGAAATTCACATCATCGAACAGAAAAGCTTACATTAATAACCTATTAATTCTTAGACGTCTAACATATACATATTTATTATAGTTTATTTTAAAGTTATAGGCAAAATATTTAAAAGGCCCAATCCTAAAGTTATTGGGCCGAAGGTGATCATCTCATAAAGTGGTCTTCCAAGATCTTTCTGTAACTTATATTTTTTTAATTTGCTTAGTCGACAATCAGTTAGCACGATTCTGTCATAAAGCGATGACAGTGGACAATAATGTGATTTGCGATTGTGAAATAGCGGCTTCAAGGAAAATGCAAACATCACTGATCATTTTTGAAATGTATATTTCTCGGTATAAACATACAAAGTTAAACTTACGGAGAAAAATACTAATACTAAGACTAAACTACTTGTACAGTGCAGCTTTTAAAATAACTTAATATTTGACTAAATCAAAGGAGTAACAATAACAAAGAATTTATGAAAATTTTCAAAATAAGGTATTTTGAACGAAGTTCATACTTTGTCTGTTGTGAAAGCAACCAGGTGCTCCTCAGAGAGGGGGGGGGAATTCAAAAAGCAGTCTTAAGAAACTATTTGCTGTTTAAGTGAATGTATCTTCTAGTTTTACCGTATTTTCTTTCGATGAATATTCTGTGTGACAAGGTGAGGGAATGAAATTGAACAGATTTTTATTTTCATTAATGGGCACTAAGCGCACATAAGAGCAGCTTAAATTACACACAAATCCAACGTTAATACTGGGCAGACACAGAGCTCACTGGAGGAATTTTATATTTCATCTGAGAACATTCAGGGATCCCCCAGCCCCTCTGGGTATGACCCGGAGAGAGTAGCGTGACATCAGCGAGCATTGCTACCATCTATAAAAATAAAATACAATAAATGGCAGATACATTCATGGTTTTACCTCACTTTGGTTGTAAACATATATATATGATATCAGTCAATGGCAAATGTTTCAGTACCTTTAATATCAAATATTCACAGTTTTTTCCGATTGAAAAAAAGAGCAAAGAACTCAAAAGAGACGTCCACTGTGTGAAACGTTAAGATGCACGGCTTGAGAATGTCCTTCAGATAAATCATTGAATAAAAGCACAGTTAATCGTTCAGTCCATTCCTGACGTCAATCTATTAATATGACAAGTGATTAATGGACACGTCACGTCTGCAGATCTGCTTCCTGCACAGACGGAGGAGACGTGAAGTACGGTTACTTATTTCAAAATAAATACCGCAGTTTCCTTTATTTCAGGCTTAACCAGCTCGGAGTCTCATCTAAGCCTGTTTCCTGAAATGCCCCCAGTTCACCGCCGTCGTCTTAGTCACAATACTCACATCTCGGACACCGATTGGCCGTTTCTATATTGTGGCTGTAGACAACGAGCAAACTGCACAAAGACAGAGCAGGTAGTCTAGTTCTCTCACACATGTTCATTTCATTAAATTACAGCCTTTTGCCTTCATGTTATCGCACAGGCTGACATCGCGATTGCTGATTAGATTAATCGTGCTCTAGCGGAAAATCATTCAAACATCGGAAATCACGTAACATGAATCTCCCCAATAAATAGGAAGCCTGACATTTTCACGGTGACGTTTGGTCTGAATGCAGCTGTAGTTTTAAAATGTAACACAACAGAAAACAAAAGGGGTGTAACGATTCATCGATCCATAGCGGTATATCGGTTAAAACCATGCAATGAAACTGATGGAAAGTCACATTACCGATATAAATCGTCTTTTTTAAGATACGCCTTTATTTGGAAATTACGACAGGCAAAGGCCTGCAGTGTTTCCAGTACATAGACTCCCTTCCCTATCAGCACACAGACCTGCGGACCAATGGGACCAGCCAGAGGCTGCAGTTTAATTTTGTCCTTTAAATCTGCTCTCCCTGAACGTTAGCGTTCACTTTGGTAGCTAACCCGTTATTCAAATGAGAGACAAAGGCTTCCAAGCGCAGTCTGAATGTTTACTGCCTCACAACAATGTGGAAAATAATTATCGCTTGGTACGTTAGCTTAATGCTTACATATCGTGGAATTGCGAAGTACATGCTAACGTAGTTAACATTGACGGCTCAATAACCATGATCAAACAATAAACGAGTTCGTACAAATGAACTACTTCCCTGAACATATATTTGTCAGTTAAACTGTTAATGTGTTCACATTTATTTTAATGAGACGGTGAGTTCTAACACAAGACAAATTAGTCAGGGCAAAATATTGTTCAGAAGACATTAGTTATGAGTAAATAATGTACACAGTTATGTTCATATTTTAAAGATAATCAGGGGTCTTTACTGTTAACTGATACGAAAAATATATATATATTTGTATTTGACTTATTCCCAGTGAGTCACTTTACAGTGAAACACAGGTCTTTGTTCTTTTTGTTACTATTACATTTCAGCCTAAAATTGGCAAAACATGTCAAAATTGCTTCATACTTTTTCTTTCTTAAGGTGAAATGAAACCAATTCTGTTAAATGGCTACATAATATTGTCTGAAATCGAAGTGCAGGCCCCTGAATCGAATCGAAGTGTAAACGTACCGTGGCAGACTTTGTGATATCGGCAAATATCGTGTTGTTGTCCAAAGAATCGATATAATATCTTATCGTGATGGAACTGGTGATTTACACCCCTGAAAAACTAAAGTGCAGCGAAACATAAAGTACAAAAAAAGAGAAAAACAGACACATAAACTATGAAGAAACAGAAATTGTGAAATTAAAGAGAAATGAAAACTAAAGAGAAAGTGAATAAAATAAAATGAAATTACCAGCGTTACAAAAACCTCAGGGGAGGTGAAATAAACAAGACTTTTTCTCAGGCTTATCTACAGACAAACATTAACTTCAGAGAAACAAACAACAGAGAAACTATCTGATAAACCAGACTATGGAGAAAATTAAATAATGAAATTGAAAAGTAACATAATCTACAGAGTAACTGTCACTACAGGGACACAATCTATAGAGAAACCAAAATTCCAAGAATAACAGACTACTAAGGAAATGAAAAACAGAGACACAGAAGCTACAGAGAAACAAGATACAGAGTTTTGCCTTTTTTGTTTTGTTTTAACTTGACTGTTCTATTTTACTGTTCTATAATTTGCACTGATCAAAAGTTGCCCTCCTAATTTTGTCATACTTTTCCTGTGCACAATGACAATAAAGGCTAATAATTTTATCTAATAATTAAAATCTCTTATCACTTAAAAAGAAGACTAGTTGCGATCATCACCAAAATGGAAATTTAAAGGAATTCATTTTCAATAATTACGATTGGTAACTTCTTGTGACAGGCCTATTAAGACCTGTTTGTTTTTTTTTTTAGCATTTTGTTATTGAAAGAAAGCTGACTTTACTCCTAACCCTTCAACTTTGAGCAAATTATGTCAACAACTGAGTCCATTTTTTGTTTGGTTTGTGTGTCAGCAGGATTATGCAAAAACTACTGTAAACATCTCCTAAACATTTGGTAGGATGATGAGAAGAACCCAGTAGATGTTGGTGCAGATCCAGATGAATGGTTAGTTTCAGAAATCTTTTTTCTATCGCCTCGCTAATCTATGGTTCCCTTAATTAATATCATACATTACCACATTAGTGTGATGAAATTATTCCATATCTGTCCATCTCCCTTTTCACTGGAGATAAAGGATATCGCTCTCTTTGTTTCCATTTGCATTAAAACCAAAATGTGCCCAAAGCAATGTTTGACTTGATGATTAAATTATCTCAATACTTATTCAAAAAGTCCGGCTCTACCAGTTATTAACATTCAGAAACTCAATTAGCATTTTGCAAAGGGAGGCACTAAAGGCAAATTTTGCAGAATAAAGGCAACCTGACATCATGACATCAAAGAGCTGAGAAGGACTTGAAGGCAGCAGGGAAATATGACATTTATGTTTAATAAAGAAATTGTGTTATGATTGTAAAACACTTATTTAGGAATCATTTTTTAGCACTTTGAAAAAAAGCTGACATGAGTAACTTATAAATAAACAATTTGAAGGAGTACATATTTGGGTTTTTTTTTTTGGTTAGCTGGATTACACAGAATCTACTGGACATATCTCCTTGGTATTTCGCTCAGATAACAGGATCAGATAAGAACAAGGACTAGTCAGTCTGAGATAACAGATCAGATCTGAACTAGGAATTGTCAGTCTAAGACCTGAAAAGGGACTTGTCACAAGTTTTTTGGTTAGCTGGATTACACAGAATCTACTGGACATATCTCCTTGGTATTTGAAAGGATGCTGGTCCGTGGACCAAAGAAGAACCCAATACATTCTGGTGCCGATCCAGATTAAAAGGAGAAATGCAGGAATTTCTGTTCACTTTCTATTAACTTGAAGCATTTCCACAAATGAATACCACAAAGTATCATATTGACTTCACCAAAAATAAAATGGTTCATTAAAAATGAACCATTAGAGGCAGTTATGGTTTGTTTGTCAGCAGGATTAAGCAAAAAAAAAAAGAAGAAGCCTGTTTCACTTCATACTTGGTATGATGATGGTCCATGGGCCAGAGAACCCAATACATTCTGAAGAAGACCCTGATGAACAAACTCAGGAATCTTTTTCACTTTCTGTTGCCTTCACAAGGTAAATGCTCCTTACTCCTACTATAAATGATCTTATTATTGTCCTGATTTTCATTCGCAGAGCTGCAGGTCTGTTCACGATCGCGCTGTTCTAGCAGTAGAAAGATTTAGAGATCATTCTAACCACAGGAAAGGCTGACTTCATGGGTGTGTCTGCTCGGTCTGGGCAAAAAACAAATTCTCCATTTGCAAGTTCACGTTAAAAAAAAAAGGAGCTAAACCAGAGTAGAAACTCCGTCCAAACTAAACACAGCAAAACCAAAACTTATTGACTGCACAGAATCAACTTTATCTCCTGTTGCTCTCTGTCTGAAGCTCAAAGTCCTATTCAGACTTGATTTACTCACTAGTTCTCCTCCACCGTCAGAATAACGTCATCGGATCCAGCTAATGGTAGATCTGGACATAGTGGACCTGGGAGTCCGTGTGTTCGATCTGACTTCCTGATCGGTAGAGATTCTTCAGAAAGCGGATAACTTACCCTGCTGGTTTAATGTCGGTCTGACTTCGGAACAGAAACCTCCACCATGTTTTTCCGTGTCGTGCTTCTTTCAGATGCGACTCCGGAGACTTAGTTCTCTCTTAGATTATTGTTCCGCCGTCACCCAGCTAAACCAGTTTCCTGTAATGCCTGAAGCATGTTGGTGAGAATGTTGGAGCAAACACAGACGAGCTGCTGTGGACTGACTGGCCCCGCCTCGGATTCAGATCCACACAGTCCCTGACCCGATCCTTTTATCTATAATTCTGACAAGTCCCAGTTCATATTTAATCCTGTTATCTGAAACTGACTAGTCCCAGTTCAGATATAAGACTGACAAGTGCCTGTTCAGATCAAAAACTGTTTTCTGAGACTGACTAGTCCAATTTCAGATCTGAGACTGACTAGTCACAGTTCAGATCTAAAACTGACAAGTCCCTGTTCAGATCAAAGACTGTTATCTGAGACTGACTAGTCCCTGTTCAGATCTAAGACTGACAAGTCTTTTTTTAAGATCAAAGGCTGACAAGCCATACTCCAGATCTGAGACTGACAAGTCCATGTTCAGATCTAAGACTGACAAGTCCCTGTTCAGATCAAAGACTGTTATCTGAGACTGACTAGTCCCAGTTCGGATCTGAGACTGACTAGTCCGAGTTCAGATCTGAGACCAACTCGTCACAGTTAAGATCTAAGACTGTCAAGTCCCTTTTCAGATCTAAGAGTGACATGTCCCTGTTCAGATCTAAGACTCACAAGTCCTTTTTCAGATCTAAGACTGACAAGTCCCAGTTCAGATCAGATCCTGTTATCTGAGACTAACTAGTTCCTGTTCTTATCTGATCCTGTTATCTGAGACTGACAAGTCCCTGTTCTGATCAAAGACTTACAAGTCACTGTTCAGATCTAACACTGACAAGTCCCTTTTCAGGTCTTAGACTGACAATTCCTAGTTCAGATATGATCTGTTATCTGAGACTGACTAGTCCCTGTTCTTATCTGATCCTGTTATCTGAGCGTGACAAGTCCGTGTTCAGATCTACGTCGGACAAGTCCCTGTTCAGATCTAAGACTGACAAGTCCCTTTTCAGATCTAAGACTGACAATTCTCAGTCCAGATCTGATCTTGTTCTCTGAGATCTAAGACTGACAAGTCCCTGTTCAGATCTAAGACTGAAAAGTTCCAGGTCAGATCTAAAACTGACAAGTCCCTTTTCAGATTTTAGACTGACAATTCCCAGTTCAGATCTGATCCTGTTATCTGAGATTGACTGGTCCCTGTTCTGATCTGATCCTGTTATCTGAGCGTGACAAGTCCGTGTTCAGATCTACGTCGGACAAGTCCCTGTTCAGATCTAAGACTGTTATCTGAGACTGACTAGTCCAATTTCAGATCTGAGACTGACTAGTCACAGTTCAGATCAAAGACTGTTATCTGAGACTGACTAGTCCCAGTTCGGATCAGAGACTGACTAGTCCGAGTTCAGATCTTAGACTGACAATTCCCAGATCAGATCTGATCCTGTTATCTGAGACTGACAAGTCCCTGTTCAGATCTAAGATGGACAAGTCCCTGTTCAGATCAAGGTATGTTATCTGAGACTGCCTAGTCCCAGTTCAGATCTGAGACTGACTAGTCCGAGTTCAGATCTGAGACTGACTCGTCACAGTTAAGATCTAAGACTGTCAAGTCCCATTTCAGATCTAAGAGTGACATGTCCCTGTTCAGATCTAAGACTCACAAGTCCTTTTTCAGATCTAAGACTGACAAATCCCGTTATCTGAGACTGACTAGTTCCTGTTTTGATCTGATCCTGTTATCTGAGACTGACAAGTCCCTGTTCTGATCTAAGACTTACAAGTCCCTGTTCAGATCTAACACTGACAAGTCCCTTTTCAGGTCTTAGACTGACAATTCCTAGTTCAGATCTGATCTGTTATCTGAGACTGACTAGTCCCTGTTCTTATCTGATCCTGTTATCTGAGCGTGACAAGTCCCTGTTCTGATCTGATCCTCTTATCTGAGACTGACAAGTCCGTGTTCAGATCAGATCCTATTATCTGAGACT
>VRLP01005221.1:0-39192 GCA_009660295.1 Lophius piscatorius | reverse complement strand
AAGCATTGGTGGTTCAGTGGTAGAATTCTCGCCTGCCACGCGGGAGGCCCGGGTTCGATTCCCGGCCAATGCAACAGTTTTCCACAATTTCCCTGCTGGAATCGCTGAATGTTTGACTTCATATCAAAACATCAATGATTTTAGAATAAAGCCCGACTCTCAATTATGATGATGTGCCAAACACAGTGTCATAGTACAGCTGCTGTGTTCAGCAGGATTCACCTGTGGGGAGAAAATCAAAGCAGCAAACTCCATTAAAGGGGAGTATTTGTCTGGTCAAAACAACGGTGAGGAAGATGAGCATGTATGAATCCTGTCACTATCTCCTGGAGTCCATGGAGGATGTTCACTGTCTCACCATGCCCACTCTACCAACCTCACAGATCTTCTGTGGTTTTGAGGTTGGGTCTCGTTGATACGTGGTCTAGAACTGTGACATCATTCGTCTAAGAGCCTGAGCACAAACACATGAGCCTAAAAAAGGAACAAAGCTCAAAGTCCATCATGCCTCAGACGATTTCTCATTATTTTTGGCCTAATATATGGAGCCAGGTCGATAACATGTGTGGTCATCCGGGGAGTGGGCTGTCTGGTGTATTTTCTCTGGCAACAAAATTATATTATGGAATGGTGAGCATTAGAGCTGCACTGATCGCAATTTTCTTGGTCTGACCGAGCGATACCGATTATTTTTTTCCTTAAAAATTTGAAATCCATAATTTGTGGTGTATTTTAAGTGCTCTTATTTTGATGGATCATAGTTGAAGTAAGGCTGGCATTGTTTATGTGTTCTCCTCACGGTTCGTTTCTTAAACCAATTTTATGACGTGAAAAATATACTTTGTAAGCCGGGTTCTGTCCATCATATGTTATAGGTTAGCTGTGTTCAACTGTGACGTGGCCGTGGAAACTTGAGACGTTTTGCAAAAGTACAGGCCAGATTTGTTCATCAAGCATTGGTGGTTCAGTGGTAGAATTCTCGCCTGCCACGCGGGAGGCCCGGGTTCGATTCCCGGCCAATGCAACAGTTTTCCACAATTTCCCTGCTGGAATCACTGAATATTTTACTTATGTTCAAAAGATTTATAATTTTAAAAGACTCACCCCTCAAACATAAGTTTGTCCTAAAAACAGTGTCATAGTACAGGTGCTGTGTTCAGCAGGATTCACCTGTGGGGAGAAAATCAAAGCAGCAAACACTAATAAAGTGGAGCATTTTCTAGTCAAGACCACGGTGAGAGGAAGATGAGCAAGTATGAGTCTTGCAGCCATTCTTGGCATTTTGAGATGTCATTTTCTCCCCAGTCATCATGCCTTTCTACAGGTCTGCGTTAGTTCCACAAGGGAGTGCTCATTTGGTATTAGCTTGTATAAAGAAATTGTGTGTGTTTATTTAAAAAGTGTGTTTTCAGTTTCTCAAATCAGTGTAATGTGTCCAAACCTTCAGTGCCTATCACAGTACGGACTACTTATATATAGTTTTTAAGTGTTTACCTGTGTTTCTGAATATTTAGCACATATTTAGTATAAATTATTAAGAGCCATTCTTGGGAAATGTAAACTGTTTTTCTAAGATACTGTAATATAACTAGATCAATAAATCAGTCCACTAGTAGTTCCTCTCTTCACCACAGGGTGTCACTGTATTACTGATGAATGAGGAGCAGCCTCTGATGAAATGAGGTGCAAGTTAAAACTTAATTAGAGCTATTTGTTGATATTCTAATAAATGCAGTTATTTTAACGTTTTCCAAAGTGTTGACAGAGAAGGAATAAAGCCTTGCCTTGTATTTTATGACCCGAGGATAACTTTTCTGTGTGTTTGTGCTGTGTCTCCCTCCATGTGTGAGCCAGACGGTGGTCAAGAAGCTGGAACACGCAACCAACAACACACGGACCTGGAAACACAAGGTGGATGAACACGAGGGCCTGTTACGGCTTATTCAACCAGGTGAATGAAGCGCACTGTCTGTCTGGGATTATGTCTTAGGAAAATGCTTCATGTGTGCTTTTGTTTTTTTTTGTCTTTTTCTCTGAACGCGAGTAACCCTTCCAAAATTAAATCCCACGGCCAGTTTGTGTTTCTATTTTTTTCCACCCTGTTATCTCATATGGAAAGCGAGGTTGCTTGTAAACTTCTTTCGGGTGTAACCATAACCGTGGAAACTTGGTCGGATTGATAACGTACAGGCTGGGCCACATCAGCAAGCATTGGTGGTTCAGTGGTAGAATTCTCGCCTGCCACGCGGGAGGCCCGGGTTCGATTCCCGGCCAATGCAAACAATTTTCCACAATTTCCCTGGAATAACTGAACGATTTGACTTAAGATCAAAGCATTTATAGTTTTGAAATGAAGCTTGACTTGAGCCAAACATCGTGTCTCAGCACGGCTGCTGAGTAAATCAGGATTCACCTGTGAGGAGAAAATCGAAGCAGGAAACACCCCTAAAGGGGCGCATTCCTTTAGTCTTTAGTTCTACCACAAACCACAGTCTGGTCAAGACCACTGTGAATAGATGAGTACGCAGTTCAGTATCCTTTGCCCAGCAGCTGGATTTTTGCGTGCTGTCTTACGGCTCTGACCCTCCCTGCTTATTTCCTCTCTCCACTGGACTGCATAAACCACATCGCTCAGTTTTGATCTAGCATCCTTGCATTCCAAATTCTCTGGAACGACATTGTAGATGGTTTTTTGGCAGTGAATCCATGGGCATCCATGGGCACCAGCTCTGGTGCTGTCATCATGCAGCACCCCCCTCCCCATACGATACGCACCATCTGTGGCGTTCTTATTTGTAATAAAACTTTAATAGATGCTTTTTATTGTGACCAGCCAAAGACACATCTGTGCAGTAATAATAATGTCATGTTAAATCAGCATCTTATTATTCTTGTTATTTGCCAATGATCCATCAGGTTGATGGATCATCATTGGCGAAGGATTACTACTCGCCAATATCGCTTTTTAAGACATTCTGAAAAAACTGAGCGCCTCCCGCTGTGCTGTTGGAAAAAACCAACCAAATGAGAAATTGCTTCAATAATAATTTATATTTTCAAGGAGTTATTCAGAGAAATCAAACAGGCTGCTCCGTCAACGCTTACGATTACGTCCAAGCAGAAATGCAACATACAAGAGGATTTAATACTCTGCTTAACGCTAAGAACTCTATTTACTACAAACGTATCAGTCCGTCCAAACTCTATGGTGAAAGAGGGACTTTAAACGGCTGCAACTCTTGAACAGGTCATTTCCTTCCATCAAAATCATCTCAGCTTTTTTTTTGAAAGATTACAGTAGAATTAAGTCTGGTCGGCATTGTGTAAGTGTTCTGACCTGTTAAAATGAATGTACCCACCGTCGTTGCTCCTCCGCAGCTTGTTTTGTCCGTTGGTGTTACTAATTGCGAGCTTTGTGTTTTCTGGTTTACTTGTGAGATGTTTGGAGTCTAGTCGCTCATGCTGATTTCATCAAACCAGGCCTCCCGGCACCTCTTAAAAAAAAAGAATGAATTTAGACTGAGAGTCTGACTCCTGCGCCGTTGAGACATTCTGTTTTTGGTGAATAAAAACAGAATGAGAAAATTTGCACAAACACTTAGACGCTCCTGAGTCCATGTCGGATTATCCGTCATTAATCAGGCGTCTCAAGAAAAGTGGTGAACGTTCCCTGAATCTTTCCGTTCCGTTTGTATTTTCGTTCCGTTTGTATTTTAGAGATAAATATTTGGAAGGTTGTGAAACATTCCCACATCTGTTTTTTTTTCCCTCCAGGTTCCCACGAACAGAAGCTGATCACCAACTGGGGCCCAGCCGCCTTTTCCGATAAAGAGCTCAGCCTGAGGAAGAAGAAATGGCAGGAGATGAAGAAGCAGCCGACCCAGGCCCAGTAGAAACCTCCCGTGACATCAGAACTCTCTACCACTCAGAGAGACCAAACACTGCTGGGATTCACTGACAGGCAACTTGATTTTCATTCCTATGAAAATCAAGTTCATTGGATAATATATGGGCATTTTATGTTAAAAAAAAAAGAAAAGAAAAAGTTTTCAACTAATTCATAAAATAGAGTGTGTGGGGTGTTAAATGCCAGCTAGGAGGGAGTTGTTTCCAAAACACTGTACAGGATGTAAAAGGTGGTTGTAAAAACAAACAAGCTATCCAGTGATACTGGGCTTGAACCTTAATAACTACCAGTAATGACATTAACTTTAAATAGGGCCTCTGACAACTTCATTTCTGCGTAGTTAAGCATCGATTCACTCGGAACCCGCTGTGCCGCGGTGATAAAGCCTTAATCCATTTAGGAAGTCTGGACCTAAATGGATTAAGGCTTTAGGTCCAGACCAACAGCCAGTTCTCTAGTTTATTTACTCTTTTACACAAAGCTGTCGGTACCTGAGAGTCCATGAGAGCTCGTATTCACAAAGTTGACAAATGCTGAAGGCTTCTTCTTTCTAGTCATTCAAAACCAACCATGTGACACCTTCAGACTGCTGCCTCCTCCCCAAGGTGATGAAGCAGCCCACTAGAAGCCGTTTGAACTTCTTTTCATCCTTTTTTTTTTTCGGTTCATACGTCTCTATTGATAGAACAGACCGAGGTTTTGACAGGAAATGAGGAGCCAGAGACGACTGCGGGCTCCTATGATCTACGTTCACGGTGTTCACACTCGACTTCACAAATTCATTCAACATTCAGATATCTGGTAGAAAAGCTGAGGACCCCGTGATCACCAACACTTCTGTTGGTAAACAAAGACGAGCGCAGAAGATGTTTGCTAGGACCGGTAACTCTCAGTATAAACCAGATGACATATACTGGATTTGGCTTATTATTAATTAATTGATCACTTAATTGAGGGTTTTTCTGCACAAGTCTCTAATCACAAGATTTTCAAAGATACACAAATCTTTGACTAATCCAGTTCCCAAGTTTAACAGAAAGGATGTCGGGTTTGGACCACTGTCTTGAGGTCCGGCGGCTACAGAGAAGAGAATCGTGTTACGCCTGCTGGACCAAGCGTGTAAAAGTAGAACTATGCTGACTAATTGACCCTTTCACTCTTAGGCCTTGAACTTTAACAATGGCTGTTTTCACATGCACACCAGTATCTCCGTTTATGATCATATTAGGGATATGATGTTGAGGCAGACTAACCAATGTGGTCATTTATATTCTTGTATTCCTGCTGAATATTTTCATCCCAGTAACCGACGACTACGTTTTATTTATTTCAGTAACTGCAGCTTCATTTAAAACTAATTTGACTGTAGCTGTAAAAATGGGCCCACTGGGGGTTGTAGTGTCGTTTTGCCCTATTCGCCATTGTCGACAATTACTTATTCACCTTACCTTTAGCAAGACAAGAGCGACTATGGATATTATAAACATGCGCTCCACTTTGACAGCTGTCAGTCAAACACTGCGTAGGATGAGGGCAGCTGGATTAGGATACGGAGAAGTGACTGGTGGGAGAGGCTCGTCATGATGGAGAACATTTCCCTATGAGCAAGGCATCCATCCACCGGTCATGTGACATAGTTGGGTTCAGCCATGTAGTGACGTTTCATGACTTTTCCATTGTGAGCAGACTCGCTCTTTATTTTGATGCTTTTTTCTATTCAAACTGCAAAGTTTATGCAAGTCTTTGACTACTGAAGGACAAAACTCCGCTTCTTTGTCGCTGCAGACATGAGACGTTTTTAACAGTATAAACCGGTTTCTTTGGAAGATCTCCAGCTAAAATATTCTGGTTTATTAAAGGGATGAGGTCTTATCATGGTTACAGAGATCCGGATAGGAAGTTTACGTGCATAATAAATCTGAAGGATACTGTAAGGTGCCACAAGGTTAATAATCTAACACATTAAACCTGCTGATTTTATTATGCCCAGCTTTGTAATAGAAATTGGCACAAAACTGTGCATTTCTATTTTAAATCGCTTAATCTAATTTTGTTCTGGCTGTTAAATTGCATCTAAAATCTAAAATAAATTGATTTTTTAAAAATTGGATGAAAACTGTTTGAGCAGTTTCAGGCTGCTGTAAGGTTAAGACATGGTTGTAAAATCCTTTTTTACCTCTTTGGGACAGCTTTTACTTATAAATAAAAGGGATTATTGTAAATATACTAACAATTTTGTTCTGCTTGAGTTTTCATTTTCTGTCCTAAAGTAAAGAATGAAGGCGCCATCAGAAGCAGCTGAGGAAGACATGTTTAATATTAAGTCAGCGATGTATATCAAATTGTTCCATCCTTATCATCAAAGCTCTTTTTATCTCCAGCTTCACTGACCCAGGTTTATATCAGTTGAAAGAACTGATTAGGAAACATTTCCTGCTGTAAACACGGTCAGAAGTAGGGTTGAAGTAGTGGCCCAAGTCTCTCTATAAACAGGAAAACTAAAAGCAGAAC
The DNA here is from genome assembly GCA_009660295.1 of Lophius piscatorius. NCBI lineage: Eukaryota > Metazoa > Chordata > Actinopteri > Lophiiformes > Lophiidae > Lophius > Lophius piscatorius. The sequence continues at coordinate 32,774 of VRLP01005221.1, read as the reverse complement.
ATTTGTTATGTAACCTTCACTACTCTCGATAAAGTCAGAAGTGAGCAATGTGATATTGATGTTCTGTTGTTTTATAAAAGTGTGGGTGTAAAAAGTTGAATACTGAACTGTGTAATAAAGCATATATTAACTAACTGCACTGACCATATTTTCTCTATGACATTTACACAAATAAAACCCACTAATAAAACACACTAGTGCAGAAATGAAAGAAATCAAACACCAAACAACTCTATAGGGTACACAGAACCATTCATGATACAGAAAATAATCACTTTGTACCATTTGTTTGCTTTTTTGTCCATTTGAAAAAAATTAATGTTGTATCTTAATCTGTCCACCAGAGGGCGGTGGCGTGCTTTTATCGCCATAGAACAGAAGGTGATTGAACCATGACAGCTTCTGATGGCAAAAGATGCCACACTGACTTAAAGTGTAGTTTATATGATAAAATGAATTACATAAGCTGAGGACAGTTTATTTATATAGAAACTTAATTCAGTATGTTCTTATTTTCAAAACTAAAAATGATCCCCATCCTTTGTTTCAGGGCTGACGAGGCATGATGTACATTATCAGAAGTATCGTGTGCTGATCTACGTCTATATCATTTTGGTATTGTGCAATTTAATTCATAATTTTCTTTTAAATAGTTTGGAAGATAAGGGATTTAAAATACCTCATGAATTGGGCCAAAAAAAGGGACATTTGATCAAGACGGATAGTGACGGACGGATTTTTTACATTAATCTATAAGAATAACAATTGACTTATTTCCATCTCTATTTCCATTCCGTTTAAGACACATAAAATGAACAGAGGACAATTGTTTATCTCAATTGTTTATATGACAAAATGTCAAAGTTCCATGTTTGTACCAATAAATTATATTTTAACCAATACATAATTTTGATTAAATAAGAAAACTCCAAAACCTCATCAAAGTCATCCTTTATTGCACAAGAACTTGTCTTTAATAATACATAGCTATTAATTGAAATAAGCCACCTGCTGAGCAGTTATGTCAACCAGCTGAGCAAAACAATCAAACCATTTGACTGACAAAGGTTAGCCCAACTATTTCTAATTTTTTTTCTTTTTTTTTACACCAATCAGCAATAACATTATAACCACTGACAGGTGAAATCAGAATAGCAATTATTATCTCCTTCTAATGACACCTTTCAGTGGGCTGTGATCTATGTTATGCAGAAAGTGAACATTTTGTCCTGAAGTTCACATGTTGGAAGCAGGAAAACTGCGGCCAAACTTGAGGACAACATAACTTCTCCATCCTCACAGAGGAGCTGAGAAACACCACAGTGCGTTGCAGGTGGCAAAAAGGGGATCTACGCAATATCACACGGGTGGTTTTAATGTTATGGCTGATCAGTGTGTATCAAAATTGGAAGGAAAAAAAAAATTCCTGTCAACGACACGTTACGATTTCATCCGCGTTGCCAAGAGCTAGTACAAAAATACCAAATCACAAAATAGCCTGCTTAAGACTGAGAGAACCAGCTGCAGAGTTCACTGCACCAAGACAACAGAATAAATAAAGACACCACTCAAAAATGTTCCTGCCACAAATCAAACAAGCACATTATCAGACTGAGAGTGTTCTGGCGATCCTGTTTGACCGTTACACAGGGCTTCATCCGCAACAAACGTCTAACTCTGACAGGAAATCAATGTGTGTGTCAACACTGCCATACTTATTTGAAAACAAAACAAAACAAACAAACGGCATCTAAATGTTACACAAACAGGCCAAAACATCCAAAACATCTCTACTTTTAGATCTGTCCCCCGCAAACAATCACCAAATAAGTTAATTGCCTCCATCCTCCCTCTCTATCGTGCAGCAGATGTAATTGAAGTGAGACGGGACAGACCAAACAAACACACACAAACTACATTCCCCATAAATCTGCGCGCCAGATGCGCTCAGCACATACCGCAGCTGCACTAACATTGCTCTATGCAAGAAGATGGCCTGTCATTAACGCTGAGTGCTGCACCGGATGCGTTCTGTCAACCCCCCCCTACGCCTCCCATCCCTCCCAGCACCCCAAATCCCAGCAACGTCTGTATCCCATCATCCCTCTCTCTTTCAAACATCCTCACACTCATCAGCCTGTGGTCATGAGGCTTGTGGCACGCGTGCCGCATTCCTGGGAGGTGATGCGAAACAGAAATGCATTAAATTCCCGATCTGGAATCCATCGCAGGGGGTATGTGTGTATGCGTGAGTGTGCGTGTACGTCTCTGTGTGTGCCTGTAGGTATGTGTGTATGTGTGTGTGTGTGTATATGTGTGTCTGTACATGTATGTGTGTGTACGAGAGTGTGTGAGCGTGTTTGAGTGTGTGTGTGTTTGTGTTTGTTTGCTTACATCTATGTGTGTGTATGAGAGTGTGTGTTTGTACACGTGTGTGTATGCATGTACGTGTGTATTTGCGTGTCTCTGTACGTGTATGTGTCTGTGTGTGTGTATATGTGTGTATGCATGTATGTGTGTGCGTGTGTATACGTGTGTGTGCATGTGTGTATTTGCGTGTTTATGTGTGTTTCTGTATGTGTATATGTGTGTACGAGAGTGTGTTTGTAAATGTGTGTATACATGTGTGTATGTGTGTATGTATATGTGTGTGCGTGTGTGTTTGTGTGTCTATGTATGCATGCATGTATGTGTGTGTGTGTGTGTGTGTTTTTGTGTTTGGATGTATATGTGTATGCGCATGTGTGTGTGTGTGTGTGTGTGTGTGTGTAGGGTGGGGAGGGGGGTTAGGTTGGAAAATATAGAAAAGGCTGGGTTAAGGGGTCTCACTGCCCCCTTGAGAACCAGAGCATCTAAATTTACAAAGTGTCTGAGGGTGTCTGAGGAATTCAAAATATATAGGGTTAGAAAGTTTTAGGAATTTAGGTATTTACAGCGAATGAGGTTCTCTGGAGCCCTGGGGCCTGTGGGGGTTTACGGAGCACTCTTGAGACAGTCAAATAAAAAGCCTGGAGAACATTTAACTGCTTTCTAAGTATTGCATATGACAATTCATGGACCCCAGGGGTGTGATACGGCATTATTAAGAGTTCAGGGGAGCATCTGGCAGCAGAGTGGACAAAAATAGCAAATCGCTGCATCCTCACATTAGTGATCTCTGGAAGATTAAAAGACCCCTGGAGAATTCCTGTAAGGGTCAACGACACAAACAGATGTCCTCCTACGCCTCATAAAAATGAACAACACAGAAAGTGGGTCCAGAGAGGGAGAAATGAACAGCAGCATTCCACTTCACACCAGCGACAGTGACTTTAACTGTAAAGAGCGGCTCTGGCTGCATTCATCCCCTCACCTCCAGCAGCACATGTTTCTCCGCTTGACCCCCGTGACACATGAAAACATCGCATTAGAGGTGAATCTGTGTAATGTGGGATTCACACCAATGACTGGAGGCTTTCGAGTTTAGAGATTTCGTGAGGTGCAACGAGACGGAATTCGGGACAAGGGATCTGGCTCTAATCAGCGTATCTGAGGTTGACTCTGCATCCACAGGAAGGCCGAGCCCGAGGCCACAGCAGGGAAATCAAACCCATCTTTCTCATTTGTTCATTCCAGATATGAATATTTTAGGTCGGATGTTACCGTGGATACATGTACAATTACATGCAAATACAGAAAAAAAAACGCCAACTGGGAATCCTCTGCAGATGAACACAGGTACCCGCGTGCGTGATGAAACACACACACACACACACACACATGCATCATCTGGACACACACTCACCCTCGTGATGTACGAGTGAATGCAGGCTAAAAACACGATACCTGCAGGCACGCACAGCAGCCCAGTGGAGACACATGCACTCCATTGCAATCATTTGTTTTCGCATGCATCCCTTTATGATTGCTAATAAAGCAGCAGGGAGTTGACTGTTTGTCTATGTGGTGCTACTCCATCAGTGAGGAATGCTTGACGTGGCAAGACAGAAAGCCTTCAAACACTAGCGTCTCATCCTCTTCCTCCCCCACGAACGCGAAAGAATGTGTGGCAAGGCGCAAATATAAAACACAAGTGTTTCTGTGAAAAAAAAAACAGAAAAACTGAAACCCCCATGGACTGTTCTCTTCTCCCGCCTGCACATGAAGTTACTCCTTTTCCAGTTGAAACCATCTGACTTGTCATGACTAAGCCAAGTTTGCAACTGGCTTCTTCCTCCTCCTCCGACGCTGTTTATAAGCATCCGACTTAAATTCACTGCGTACAATAAATCATTGCTAAAAATATCACATAGCACGGAGTGGATGAGTCAGCGGCGCTCCTCTTCAATGGGTGAAAGGCCAAATCCATGGGTGAGGCCAGGCTGATGGTAATGTTACCTGCGCGCTCCTGCATCATCATCATTTCCCCAAACGCTCACCCTTCCACTTACTCCTGTATAAAGCTGTCATCGAGGCAGAACTCAGGCCGCTATTTTTGACCCCGGAGGGACAAAACCTGTTTTTGCTCTCCTGTTTCAAGAAGTCAGGAATCAAAGGACGGGAACGGCAACCCGGTATTTATTCTTATCTTTCGATTATCTTCGATTTGGATTTGAACACGTTTAACAAAATACGTAAGCAAAAACCAACCATCAAACAAAATCATCAAGAAGCAGAAATATATATATTCACACACATGTACACACTGTATTTCCAGTGCATGATTCAAATTCAATTTCTTCATGTTCATAAAGGAGCAAGAAGAAGTTAATAAACTTTTTTTTGAACTTTCTACATGATTTTCAACGTCTTGAAATCAGACAGGTCTCTAAATTTGAGGGCTTTAAGTTTGAGGAAGAGTTGGGTGGGACGTTTCTCTATAAGTGGTTTTGTTGACAATTGCTATGGCTGTCTTTTGCAGGACGTATATTGTATTCATGTATTATTTTACACTGATATTATTTCGTTATAAAGACCCTACCATGAAGCCTGAGCTCTGTTCCGTACCCTCTCCCCCGTTAACTTCAACTCAACGTCCATTTTCAAGTTTTACTTTAACTTCTTTTTCAGTCCATAAAACAATGTGTAATAACTCATTTATAACTCTTTAGAAGGCGGGAACTATAAAATCCTTTTCAGACATGATCCTCATCAATGTAAAGGCAATTTTACATATACAGAGTATATGTTACCTCTTTCACTTCTCCACAGAAACACTCTCCAGCTTATCCTGGAGGATCCCGAGTCCTTCCCAAGCCAGATGAGGTATATGGTCCCTCCAGCGGGTTCTGGGTTTAGCCTGGGTTCTCCTCCGAGTGTGACTTGCCTGATAAACCTACAAAGGGAATGCGTCCTGGAGGCGTCCTAATCAGCTGCCAGAACCACCTCAACTGGCTCCTTTCGACGTGAACGAGCAGCGTTTCTACTCCAAGCTTCCTCCGGATGTCAGAGCTCCTCACTTCATCTGTAAGGCTGAGTCCAGCCCCCCAAAGGAAGCTCATTTTGGTAGCTTGTATCCTTGACCTCATTCTTTCCATCTCTACCCAGAGCTCATGACCACAGGTGAGGGTTGGAACGTAGACGGACCGGTAAATTGAGAGCTTTGCCTCGCGACTCAGTTCTTTCTTCACCAAAACGGACCGATACAACACCCGTATTACTTACGATGCTGCACCGGGACCCCCCGTCCACCTTCTGATCTATTTTCCCATCCCTCGAGAAGAAGACAGCAAGATACTTCTTCTTCCTTCAGCAGCAACTCAGACGTCTGCAGGAGAAAAATCCAACCGTTGTGTTATTTATTCATACCAGTGTGTCAGACTTTCACCACTCCTGTCAATGCCTTCAAACATAGTCAAAGTGATAGATTCCATAAATATAAAAATATAATTTGACCATGTAACATTTTTAATCTCTTATGATCTTGCTTCCAACCATCTAATATGTTCATTACTTCATAAAAATGGAATAAAAAAATACAAGAAAAAAGGCTTATTAGAAGTTAACCCTCAGCTAGGATGGCCACTTTCAACATATACTTACTTTGTGATTAATTGTACTGGAAATGATTCTGCTATAACGACTTAAAACCAACATCCTTTGTCAGATTAGTTTTTTTTTTACAACAGTCAAATAATCAGATCTGGCTTTGAGACCAAATAGCGGTCAAATTAGTTTCAGGCTCTTTCAAATTGTTTATCAATAGTAATTTTCCATGCATTATGTGTCATCTTCTACATGAAAGGAAACATTTCTAAGACTAACACAAATGCAGCGCTGCCAGTTTTGGAGTTCTGAGGGGGGATCAGCTAATATTTGACCTTCATGAACCGACAGCTGCTTTGCTCTGTGGTATGATCGAAATATAAGACACTTAATCCAAGTAATTCATATCCAGATAACACAAATCGCGACATTTTCGATAAATTAAATGAATAAAATGGAGTACAGAACCATCATCTAGTCCATAATGGCTTCTTTTTTTTTTAACACAACCGAACACATCACACTGTTATTGTGGGGTTCAAAAATATCCCCTTCTGTTTCAGGCTCCACCTCCATGTTTATTCGTGTTTGCTGCATTCTTGGCCGCTGCTGTGGCAGCTGGAAAACTGCAAAATATAATAAGAAATGACTAGTAGATGAGTTTTGTTACACAATGACTATAACTGATAGAGAATAACAAGAAACAATGGAAGTTTTCATATCATCACACAGTGTGCACCATAATATACAGGCCTACCTGAGATTAAAACCTCATTCATTATTCACAGAAATGATCATTACAGAAGCTAACTTCTATAATTGAGATGGTTATTCATAAATTAAAAAATATTTTTCACACTGCTTGTGTTATTTAAAATAATACAAGTTTCCCAGATCATCCCTTTAATGTCCTAAACAAGAAAAAAAAGAGAAAAAAGAAAAATTATCCGGAAGATTTTCGCATATTCTAGAAGTGATTCAAATTTGGTGAAACAAAATAAAATAAAAAGCCATTTGGAGCGGTGATGGAGCGATGCAGTGCTTTGATGTTTTTCCAAACATCATCTTTGTGCGTTGATCAAAATGATCACAGTTGGGATAATTATAACTTCCTTATTTTTCATTTACAGAAATGGAGAAAAAAAAACGGGTGGATGTAAACTGTGTAGCCTGGGGGGGTCTGTGTGCTGAACAGAGATGCTGAAGTGAAAGACTGAGGGAGTTTATTGGAGTGCTTTTTCTAGTTTGAATAGTTTTGGACGAAAGGTCAGAAAACAAAAATATCTGAATCTGAATTTCTGATCTTTTTTTTTGGGATCAAATGATTTACTAAAAAAAAAAAGTATGATTAATGGATATCAACAGTCATTAGTTTCAGGCGCATGGTTAAGTGATAAAAACACCCGTATGGAAGTATTTACAGTGAGAATCTGGCAGGAGCATGAGGCTTTGGTCATTAATTCAGACTTTTTGAAAGGTATTAATCTTCTTCCCTCATAACTTTATAAGTCACCATCACATCTTTCTCTCCTATCCGGCAAATGTCCCAGAAACCATGAGGCCATTTCCATGAATGTCTGATCACTCTACCATTTCCTCACTGGTGACAGGAGGATTCTGAGGAAGGATTATTTAAGATCATTTTAAATCTTGGTTTGAGAAATGATCCCTCATGTATTATTTCTTAAATCAATTCAGCAATAATAAATTATGCAAAAAATACCGTTGCTTTTTGTTCAGTATTCGTAAGTCAGATTCATTTTTTCCCCCTGTCATAAACTGGAAACATACAGATTCACCGCGAGCGGAAAGTAAGAACATGAGGGAGAGAAAAAAATTCAGCAGAAATTCGGAGAAGGAGAGGAAGTAACAAAAAACAGAGAAAACAAAACAAAAAAGTTACTCAGTGCAACAATAGCCTTTTAATTCTTATTTTTCATGACAAAAACATTTTTTTGGTTTGTCATGAATTTTAACGATGGGTTGCAAATATCATAAGTGTGAGTCGTGTGAAGATACACAGCTGTATCACCACATCTGCTGATGAGGCATTTCTTACATTAGACATATTTCCTTCTGACAATACATTTTTTTTCGCGGTTCAGGCCAAAAAGCCGTGAATATTACTACTATATATATATATATATATATATATATATATATATATATATATATATATATACTACTTATATTACTCGTTTGTATCATATTTTACTCTAATAGTTCATAATTTAGTCACAAGGGGGAGTTTGCTTTTCTTTTTTTTTTATAAGAAATACTGTGGAAAAACATGACATCTAATTTTAGGAGTTCAATCAAGGGGGGATTGCTTGTGCAATGCAGGAGATTATAAAGAATAATAAAGAATAAAGTAACTATGGGATGTATTCCATGTTTAACAAGGCCTACACAAACGCTCAGAGCCACTCAAATAGGTGGTGAGGATTCTTGAAGGACCATATCTAATAAATTCCTCAGGTTACGCAATCCACATTTCTACCAAATACAAAAGTGGTGAAAAAATGCCTGAAACCACAAAAGTTGCAATGAGGACAATGTGATAGCAATCGATTGGCACCAAAACCGGTGATAAATTCTGATGCAGTACAATCACTCCGCTGTCACGAATCCCAGGGTCGCATTTCAAAGTGCCTGCGTCGTTCTGTGGGGAGGCTGGGGTGAGCGATGGTCAGTGAGTCTAGCCAGAATCTTTTTTTATTGATCAACAATCAATGCAGCGTCGGGCGAGGACTGAGCCTGCAATGTAACGGCGACAGCTGATGAGTCACGGCGGCGGAATGCGGTGAAGCAGGAAGCATCACTTCCAATCACAGTGAGCCTCAGTTTACTTCACAGGGACGAATAAAGTAAACATGCTATTTTTGAAACAACTTTATGGGCCACATGAGGGACATCCATCTGTTGGAACTGGAGAAGATAGTGTGGAACAAAGAACTAAAACATCTTATAAAGATGATTTATGTTTGTTTCTCTATTTGCCTTAGAACAAAAAATAAAATCAATAAAAGAGTTTAGACGATGACCTGCATGTCCTGTTGCAGATTATGTAGTGGAATATTATTGTTTTTTGTTAATAAACGACATGGGAGTGATTACTCTTTGAAGGAGGAGGCGCTCCGTGGGGTCTTTCTCAGCTGTAAAGTAGGGGTCTGTGTCTTCCATGACGTCTGGACAGAGAGAGTAATGGGAGGGGAAAATGTTGTAAATTAAACATTTTTGGGGAGAAAAACATCTCAATCACTCTTTGTATATACATTTAAGAGAAATATGTTGAATGAAGTAAGCCAGGATTCTACCGTCCGGTATAAAAAACAACACAATTTTATACTTAAATCTCTTAGAGTATCGAAAATAAAAATTGTGTCACTAATAACCTTCTCATGAGTGGAATATCCGATTTTACATTAAACAAGTGATTTTCCTATTTGTCAAATTTTGTGTGTCCCCTAACGATTTGGTACAAGCGTTAGGTAGGGTTTCCTGTAAGTCTCAATTTCTGAACCAATCTTCTTCTCACTGGTACGTCTACACCATTCCCTTTCATGGTTATGTGGATGACACTCCATTATTCCTCCCTGCGTCGTCGCCCACTGACCTCAGAATGCTTCTCTCCCCACAGAACTATCTGACTGATATAAAAAAGTAGGTTAAGGTAAATTTCTTGCGATTTTGAATTGAAATTCTTGTTATTTGGACCCAACATATGTCAACATAAATACTGCCATCTACTGGTTATCCATCATACCTTAACCATTCTTTTGCAAGACACACACACACACACACACACACACACACACACACACATATATGATTGTAGTCATGAGGAAAAAAAAGCTGAATATCTTAAAGATGAAGGGGAAGAAAAACTAAATCATAATTCATAAAGGATAAGAACCTTCTTGGCAGGAAGGTTGCTATAGTTACCGACAGGAAACAGATGACACCCTTTGAAATTCGGACAGTTTTTATCATTATGAGGATATTCTCTACCCTTACTCGGTCTGGGGGGGTGAAAAAAAACATATTTACAACACTACTTCAGAACATTATACATCCTCCATTTCTTAGGTGGGCACAGTACCAGTGATGAGTATTTAAAGGTGAAAGGTAGCACAAACACAATTCCAGTGCAAAACAACTACTCTCAATTACACCAATATGTTTTGGCCTTGACATAAATTGTGTAATTATGTGTTTCACCTTTGGTGACTCATCTTTTGGATTTTATGTTTTGGTTGAGCACACCAGACTAATATACCGGGAAGACACCTCCTCTCCAAAGATCTACTATAGAGAAGATGACTTCATGTTCCCCTTAAAAATCCTCTCTCCATAGAAAACTCAATAAAGAAATAACTTCAAATACTAAAAAGGTACGACTACTCCTTATGTTAAATATGAATCATGGTGAAGTTGGTACATGATGCCTGGACAACGTGACCCCTGAAAAAGTCTTCCAAAATAATACATTTCCATAAAAATCTTTATTCGAAATATGAAATGGCGCCGCTACTTATTAAAGTTGATATAAAAGTAGAAAGATTGGTGAAGCTATTATAAATAGATGCTTTGGACAAAAATGATTGGGGGCCGATGGACATATCAACGATCGTAGCGCCTCCCTCCCGGGTCCGTTTCGTTTATGTGTCACAAAAACATGGGTGGAAAAATGTAATATATTATATTCACCGCCCGTCACACACACGCTTACTGTCAATGCGCCACCACAGATTATATCAACTCTCAACTTTGATCATCATTAAAGTTCTGGGCGAGTGACTTTATGAAAAAGGATTACTATGAAGAAATGTATTTCATTTTTCCTGAACTGGAAGGTGACTTTTACATAATAAGTCTCTTGACTTACGTGCGTACCACAGATGTGTTTTGAAGAAGTTAAAAGCCCTACACGCACACTGAGATCAGACCAGCGAGGAACATTTGTGCACATATTCAGAGCAGTGAGAAGAAAGATATTTATTGGCTGAAATTAACAATTCATCTATAGTTGGTTGACAGGGTGGTTGATCAATATCAATGACTTTGCTGCCAGGTGCTGAGATCTCTGGCTTTGGGAATGCATTCTCCATCCTGCACCCCACCCAGTGGAATTCCCGGACTGTCCAAATCGATCCCTGACGTATTTGCACTTTCAGTGCTACAGTGGAAGACAAGTAAGAAACCCATATCAGCAGGCACGTCAACTATAAAACCAAAAACGGTGTCAGTTACAGGTCAGAAGGTAAATCTGGCATGCTAATATTTTTATCCTTCTCTCCTCCGCTACAGGAGCGACTTTCCCTTGACGATTATTATAGCATAGAAGCGTCGCTTAATGAGGCAAGCTGGGTCAAATTACTTTTAAAATATACATGTGGTCTGGATTTGCCTCTAATTCGGCTTAATAATTAAATCCCTCAAAGGCGCGGGATCTTACGGAGACGTCGTTAAAGTCGCCGCGTCCGCAGATCCTTCGTGCGTCAACGCGATAACTCAAAAACTGCTTCATGGATCATTTTCAAATTTTGTACCCGCATAGATGTTAGAGAGAGGAGGAACTGGGTTGGTTTTTGGAAAGAAGGGTTGCATATATCGGACACTAGGGGGAGCTTTACCACCAAAAGTTTTCAGGCCTTAACTCCTCAACCTTTGGTCTGATTTAGTCCAAATTTGGTGCATATGAATCGACTCGAGGGGATCTATCTCATATTCATTCAAATTAGTCTAACAGTTCCTATTATAGCACTATTTTATAGGCATAACTTCACATTTGATTTGAGGAGTTTAATCAGGGGGAGTCTACAATGCAGGGGATTAGGGGCTTTCCGGGGAAATACCATTGCTGCTACATGGGGACGACAGCATAGGCTTAGTTTTGGACCAGCCTGACCTCTGACCTGGGGACAGTGACCACATTATGATGAAAACCACTGGCAAACAGAATAAAGGATCTGCTCTTGAGTGTGGTGGGATCACACGGTAGTCCTTGTGAGGTAAGGAGGTCTGCAGGATTCCTTTATACCGAATATCTGGAACATTAGTCTAATCCAGACCATATCCCTGCCTGTGTAATTAAGTATAATCCAAATAATTGAAACCAGATTTTGGAGCTAATGTCTACACTACAATTAATTCACCATTGTAAACTTCCTAGGATAAACAAACATGACATTCTCTGGGTCATTGAAGAGGAAGACAGACGTTTTTAAAGTTGTTGCAATGCACAAAAGCGAGAGTCTCGTAATGTCTGGGAAGAAAGTAACATTTTCAAAAATTCAAAACTAGAAATTTTGTTTTGAAAGACACTGATTCCCCCGTAAGAGGAAAAAAACGTAACTTTCCCATAATATCAAAACAACTCTATAATCTATGAGACATCACACTCACATAAAAAGAATCCTTAATGCAACCTGTGATCATAGTATGACCAAAAATATAATGTTTGTTCAAATGTAACCATGAGAGAAATACCTCAATATCATAAATATAACATAAAATAGCGAAAGTTTCCACTTCAATGACAAATATTTTACATTTTTTTAAGTTATCTTCCTGAAATTCAATGTGACTGGCACATAAGATGGAATACATCCCTTTTTCAACTGTTTATCCAATTTAATCCAGATTTGGTTAATATGAATAGACTCAAGGAGATCTATCTTGTTTATATCATATAATACTCTGATAGTTCATATTTTACTCACTACGACAAACTTTTATTTATTTTTTAACAGAAAATACTCTATATGTCTTCCAGACATAACTCAAAAACTATTTCATTGATCACGTTCAAAATCTTATACCCCCATAGACCTTAGTGTGAGGAAGAACTGGAGTGATTTTGCAAAAGATTGAATATTTCCAGCACTAGAAGGAGCTGGAAATATGCAAAAGTTTTCCACCTATAATTTCTTAAGCGTTGGTCCGACTCAGTCCAGATTTGGTGCAAATGAATTGAATCAAGGAGATCCATATTCTATAAATCGTGTTTTACTCTAATAGTTCATACTTTACTCACTAAGGGGACCTGTTTTAACGAAAAACACTTTTGGACATAACTTCTTAACCAGTGGCCCAATTCTCCCGCATTTAAAAAAAAATCGCCTTCGAATTTTGTATATATCAATCCTCAGTTTTCGGAGCTTCCTTACAAAAAAAAACGACTTTTCGGAAATAACTTCCTAACCGTTGATCAGATTTACTCCAGATTCCGTGCACATGTATTGACTCAAGGAGATTTATCTTATCTGCAGGATATTTATCTCTTAATGCTCATATTTAGCTCAGTGGGAGGAGCTTTTAATTATGAAAAACAATATATATATAACAATACTTCCAAACTATTGGTGCGATTTAGTCCAGATTAGTTGCATATGAATCAATTGGAAAAAAATCCATCTTGTATGTATTAACTTTTACTCTAATGTTCATATTTTACTCACTAGGGGCGACTTTTTTTTTCTATCTCTCTCTGTTTTCTCTTTTTTGCTCTATCGCTGGTGATAACAAACTTTTTAATGACATGACAGGTTATACTTACCTGACTGTTCAATCAGGGTTTTCATTGTGTTATACTATTATAACATTAAAAGAAGAGATGGGATCGTTTTAGTGTAGAAACTTTCTCATTCTACAGCAACGACAGGAGTTTTTTGGGAGTTAGTTTCTTTCTCAGGGACACTACGACACATAGACACGGGGGCAGTCTGGTCATCTGACCACCAACCTATCATACATGCCATTATGATGTCTCACTGCAGGAAAACAGGAACAAAAATGTTGGAACACACTCTTTTTTGAAAAAAGTGGGAGATACCAGAACCTGTTACCAGAGGCTCAAAATATCAGATAAGCAAACATCTGCGTCGTAACATGATCGGAATTTATGGCCTTCAAAAGTCACTTTATGGTTTGTTTTGACTTTTGAAATCTCGCCCCCACCCCTACCCCCAATGATATTCTGACACGCCACTCACATTTCTAACGGCTTAACAACGAGGAGAGTGTGCGACGGTGGAGCTGAGTCATTTTACCATTGAATGACCTCGCCGTTATACATAAAACTATCACTTTCAAGGAGTGGAAATTCAGCAAGACAGAAATTCAGAAAACAGAAATTGGAAACCCAAAGACAATTTCACAGGAAATCTTTGGTTCGCCAATGACTCAAGTAAGGTAAAAAGACTTTAACCTTTGAGTGGAGCTTTTCCTGGAAAATGCAGGCCCTCTGTTGTTTATCCGACAATTTGGATTTCTAGCTTAAATTCTTCCATCTGGAAAGATGAATCCACCACAGTTGAGTGATGAAAGGTGATAAAACAGATGCATCCTAAGATAAAAAACAAAACAACCTAGAGCAATTTATCTATTCGGTATTTTAAAGTTCGGTTGATGGAGCGATGCTGAAACCCAAAACTCATGATGTGTGTCGAGTTATTATGCATGCAGCAGTTTGTTTTTTCGCGTATTTATTTGTGTGTGTGAGAGTTCACATCTGGACAAGCTTATTTATTTCTGGGCTTTCAGAGAAAGCACCACAACTAAGACAAACATCACAACGGGTGGTGTGGGTGGAGTGTCTCCCATTTCAGGTATTCAGGAGACAAATGTGATCCAGCCGTTTTCTCAGTTATATATATCCATTACTCTGAGCGGCGACTTAGCAGAAACACACTGGTTTGTAATAATCCGAGGCAACGTAATAAACTATAAAAGAAGCCATTATTTCATCCTCCATCTTGCCAATCATGAGGGAAGCACCAGAACTGGTGGTGTTCTCGTTACAAAACATTACCAGGAACGTCAATCACACACATTTGTGTGGATTTCCAAATTGAGTCAGTGCAAAAGTTGAGTCATAAAGGTTGAGTCACAGGGGAGCTAAAGAACGGATTTTTCCTTTTTGGCCACTTGGAGGCTTATCTCATCATTAATCACCTTTTGACCTGATATTAACAGTTGGCAGCTCACACATCAGGATCCAGCTTCAGGATCAACACTCACACATTTGGGCTGATGACTTTCCAACCGGAACGCTTGAGGCACCTCAACTGGCACGTTTGAGAATAGAGGAGAAGACGGCTCTATTCAGAGAACCAATAAAATACATCCTCCAAACTGTCCAAAAACGTAAATAATTATACTAGTTTCTGTCCCATTTATGTGGAACCTCTCTTCTTAGTCACTATTGTACATGTCCTGATGGAGGCTTTATTCTTATTCTGTTAGAACAACGGTCTAAGACAAACAGGGGGTTGCTCAGATCCACCGCACTCAAACCGCTTCTCCCAAACCTGGAGAAACTGGGCCGGTTAGTGTCAGGAGCGGCATCTGATCCAAAAACTTTTTCCAAATCCACAGTATGGTTGAAGGGTGATGGTGGGGCCCCCAATCAGCCAAAAGGACACACACACCGGAGCTGTTCGGAATATAATTAGTTCATTTCTGACACCTACTGTGACTCCTGAACTTCCTGAACATCCCACACCTTCTTCTTTCGGCTGTTCCCTTTAAGGATCTCCACAGCGGATCATCTGTTTCAATGTTTGCCTGTCTTCTGCAACTTCTTCTGTCACCAACCAACTGCATGTCCTCTCTAACCTCATCCAGAAACCTCCTCTTTGGTCTTCTCCTTCCTTTCCTGCCCGGGCGGGTCCATCTCCAGCATCCTTCTACTAGAAAATCCACTATCCCTCCTCTTCACGTATCCAAACCATCTCAATCTGGCCTCTCTTACTTTTTCCTCCTTGTCACTCCCAAAGAACATCTGAACATTTTCAGCCGAGACAACTCCAGCTCTGCCTCCTGTCTTCTGGTCTCAGAGCCACCGTCTCTAAACCTTCCAGTGGAGCTGTTCCCACTACCATCTTGGAAACCTTTCCCTTCACTCCTTCTGCTACTCTTCTGTCACAGATAACTCCTTACACTCTTCTCCACCCACAAAACCCTACCTGCACTCAATTCTTCACCTCTTTTTCACACTCCCCCTTGCTCTGAACAATTCAATACCAATACTTCCAGTCCATAACCAGAGAGTTGAAAATGAATCTGTTCATACTTGTGAGGGGATTGAAAATTGACACATTATAATATCAGAATATTTTACTTGACAATAGTGTTTTGTTACACGGACATCCTTCACTATACAAACTAAAATATGGAGAATAATACAATCAGTGTCTTTTCACCCCACCAGAGGATGCTATAGTGTTTTTTTCCTGGTTAGATCAGCAAACGTGACAGTGTGTGAGAAGAATTTGATGGATCAAAGATGGAGGCATCGGAGAAAGTAATCCAACAAGAGCCCTCGATATTTAAACAAATGTGAGCCCTTATTTTGGATCTCTTCAACTAGGCAGGGACGAATGAGAAGGCTACGATACTTTATTTGGATATATTAAAATATTATGGGGATATCCTATGGACATCAAGGTTCACCTCACCTGCCACCACCCAGAGAAACACAGGTACCGTACTCTGCTGCAAAGTTTTCCGTGAATACAGCCGTCACCCGAGTTCTAGTGGGAAGTGAAGGGTTAAGTTCAGTAATGTTTGAGTATATCACAAACGTTAGTCCTGCTAGCGTTAACTTGCGATGCATGAAGGTCAATCTAGATATGACTGTTGAATTGTTGGACTGTTGGACATTGTTATTCTTCCATCCGTTTGTCCGAGAGGAAGATAACAGAAAAACTAATAGACATACTTGCAAGAAATTTTACCCAGAGGTAGGTTTTGACATAACCTAGATGAGATTACATTTTGGGGACATTACGTGTTTCGCAGCATTTAAAATAAAATTACATAATAATCCATTTGGAGTAGTGGCGTCAAAATGTGGCTATTGCTACCTTTGTTCCTTTGATTCTTTTGAAGTTTCTGTTGGTTTGGAGATGGTGGATCAGTTTCAAGAGTCCCTTTGATTTCTCAGATGTTCGTTTGGGGTCGGACCTGGGAGCACAGTGGACTGAAAAGAGATGCTGAAGTGGAAGGTGTAGGAGATGAGTATTTGAGAGACACTAAAAGAGTTTGCTGGAGTTGTCTTCAGATTTAGAGGCTACCAAAAACTCGGATATTAATGGAGAAATCTGCATGAATGTTTCCTAAACCTTGAATGCGGTTGTGAATGGCGGAGGTTTGCGCTCTCTGACTGCTAATTGTAGTTTAGGAGGTGTTGGTCGGTCTGACTGCTTGATGATTCAGTTTAACATAAATACATTTGACTGAAATGATGCAAAGACTTTAACATTATCATACTGGCTAAAATTGAGTTTATAAAGTTTTGTATTTGTTTCTTGTGGGGACTTACACCTGTCAGTCATAACATTACAACCACTGACAGGTGAAGTAAATAACATTGATTATGTGATAACAATGGCACCTGTCACTATGTAGGATATATCAGGCAGCGAGGTAACATTTTATCCTCTATGTTGATGCGTTGGAAGCTGGAAATATGGGCAATCGTAACGATCCAAGCAACTTTGTTAGAGTGCAACAAGTTGTGATGGCTAGACAACTGGGTCAGAACCTCTCCAGAGCTGCAGGTCTGCAGTGGCTCCTAAGAAAGTGGTCTGAGGAAACACAACTGGTGACCCGTTGACAGGCCATGGGTTCCAAAGGCTCTCTGATTTGTGTGGGGACTGGAAGCCAAAACATGCTGTCTTGTCCCACAGAAGAACAACAGTAGCATAAATTGCTGAATACGCGGATGTCTGTTCTTATAAAAAAGATGTCAGAACACATTGTGCATTGCAGAGCAGTTTTGGAGGCAAAAACTGGACCTATAGAATGTTAGGCAGGTGGTTTTAATGTTATGGTTGACCGGGGTTATTTGAAGTTGAAGAAAGGTATTAATACACGGCATAATACAAAACCCTCAAGAACGCATTGTATTGTGACTTAGGTGTTAACATCATATCACATATGGGCCCCTGCTGTCCCCGACCCACCTTTAGCAGCTGTAATCCACCAAGGGTTTTAATTATGTGATAGCTGGTACGGTATTTGGCCTGGATCAGTTTAAACTCAAACAAGGACAAGAAAACAAGAACAAATACATGAGCAATTCATAATTTTATGGAGATGTGTTTTAAAGTGTTTCATGCCACAGTTCATTCACTTATTGATGAAGTCACATAACTTTTTCCCCATGATGCATCTCCAAATGGTTTAAAAATGGCTGGTGTTTAAAATGGCAAAGCGATACTACCCCTCAGATACCGTGGATGGTACCGGCTGACTGATAATGACTACATTTGTTTTTGTCAAAATGCTGACATTTTGCTGCCCCTGACAAAGGCTGGACTAAACTAAAGTTTCCTGCGTTGTACAAGCAATCCCTCTGATTGAACTCCTCAAACTAAATGTGAAATTCTGTTTGTTAGGATAACAGTGCATTGTTACGTTCACTGATTAGCCATAACATTAAAACCACTGACTATTCTTGTGTAGTTCTTTTTTTGCAACCAAAACAGCTCTGTGTCACGGCACAGTGAGTGACAGCAGGCAGCAATAATCTATCAGCAGTATGTTCTACAGAAGCTCTTCAGTGGGATTGGACAAAACAGGCTAGCCTTCACTCCACATGTGCCCATGTGGAGTGAAGACACACCCAACAAAATCTACAGTTTTGGAGATGCTCTGACCTAAGCTCCTAACAATCACACTGGCCAACCCACTGACAGGTGTCATTGTAACAAGATAATGGAGATTGACAGTTCAATCAGAAAGGCTATCGTCTTGCACACCTGGGCAACAGTTACTACTCATACCACTCTATATTATCCCCACCTTTCTCATATGTCCTGCAGTTACCTGCATCACGGTCTGGGGTTTCAATTGATATCAGCTGCGCTCATTCAGGTTGCCTCATCATCCAATCACTGTGTTTCACCTTCATGCTTAGCCCATCACCATCAGCTGCCGTCTTTAAATATGACTCTCTCTACATCCATTTACTTCTTTCATGCTGCTTGTTTGCGCGCCGTCAGCCTCCCCATCTCCGACCGGTCCTCGCAGATCCATCGGAGTCATCAGCCACCACCACCAGTATCCAGATTCCAAAGGTTTGGATGTTAAGTGCTGATGCTCGGGGCAGAGACCCTTCAATCATTATAATATCCCTGACGCCAAAGACTTTCTAATGGACTCCTTATCACACAGCATCTGGTGTAATAAATCAAACATCTGTTCCTCATTCTCTGTCTTCTCTGATTGAAATCAGTGTAATTCTGACTTCACCTGCCAGCGATTATGCTTTAATAGTGCATTGCAACACTAAGCAATTTTGATTCATAGGCCTCTGTTTGTGTTTTCTTTCTTGGTATTAGATGCTTCTTCAATGTAAAGAGTAAAGTCAAAATGTTCACGATGACGATTTTCTGTGTTTAAATACTAAAACACCAACAATACTTGAAAACCAACGGTGTTTTTGAGAAACACAAAAGCAAATATTGTGGTGGTGCACCGATACCACGGGTCAAGATCGCCACAGCAGAACCATATTTTTTTTTTCTTTAAGAACTGAGTAGAATGATGATAATCTAAAATTTACAGATGATTGCCAAAGCCTTGTAAACAAATAGCAACCACAGTTACTGTTCTGTTACGTCCGATCAAATATCAGTCAGGATTACAAGAAACATTGCCTTTTCTCAAAGGGAAATTGATGTTTTCCACCTGTTAAACTTTTTCCACACAAAATCACATACAACAGGACTTTTCCATTGTTCGGAGAGAATGTAGGCATCACATTAAGACACGTGCATATCAATAAGAGCTGAGGGACGGAGTATTCCACCGGGCCATTACATTCCAGAGGACCAGAGTTAATGAAATCCTTTTTAATTCCTGCCGTTCCATCTCAGTAGTAAATAACACAGAATGAGGAGCGAAACTATAAAAAGAAGAGCTAAAAATATCACATAATGTGTGCCTGCCAATGCTGAGCTCACATTGTGAACTCCTGACCCCTGGCTATGGAATCAATCAGCTCCAGCCATCGCCTGACCACGTTCACCATATTGTCTTGATTATGTGTACATGTAATGTAAATGCTGTTCTTGCAGCAGCAATTCAACGGGGAAAAAAGATCGTGACCTAGTGATGAGGCGTATAATACACATTGTTCTTTCTAATGTCGAAAAATTTCTGCCGCACAATAGACACCAAAAGAGAAAACCCATCAGTTATGTGTCAGTCGGTTATGTGGAAACATTTCTAACATTTCTAACGTTGTTTTAGACATCTAGCTTATATCACCATGATGGCAAAGAGCCTTGTGAGGTTGGTAGTTGTTGTGTGTTACACTGGGATTGCATCAGCTGGTCCACACAAGTTGGATGAAAGAAGACGTGCAAACAGGGAGGGTCTGTCGTTGCTCTTAATGTGAAAGGTCGTAATTCAGTTCATCAAAATATGTCGACTTTGCTAATTCATGAGAGTCCCATATGTTCAGGTCCAAAGCAAAATATATGTTGTTGTCCTTTAGTTCTGTTCCAGTGTGCATTCAGACGAGGACTGTCTTTGATTGTTTCCGTCATCCGTCATTTGCATGTTGTTTTTCATGATCAATGCACAATAAATTGCTTGTTTTGTCCAGGCAACAATCCAAAGCCCCCCCAATTTATTATCATACATAACAAACAGCAAATCGTTAAATTTAATAAGCTGAATTGAGCAAATGTTTTGCTTGAAAAATGACTGAAATGATCAGGAAAGAAATGTTTTTTTTTTTCTGTCTATAAAATCATGGCAGTTCTAGTTCACAGTTTTTGAAACATTTCATCCAGGAGCTGTTAACATTAAGTCGCACTGGCATACAAGGGGAAATCAAAACTCAGTTACCGATAGCTGGTGGAGGTACTTCCGTACCTCTAATGAAATGCTGAGACGACACAATTTTTGTCCGATTTAACAAGATTGCGAGCATCAGGCCCCAAAATGGAGGCGACAGCTAACGATCAGGTCTTGAAGTCTGACAGTAATGTCTTTATTTTTCACATCACTCCTGATAAAGTGCAGTAAATATAAACTGGAACTCCTGATAAAGTGCAGTGATATGATGACGGCGTGGACACAAAAAAAGAAGAAAAGTAGACCCAGGTGGAACAGTGATTAAGAAGAGAAGCTTGATGAGATGTTGCAGCGATACCCTTCAAGTTCCCTTTAAATAGGATCTTGTCAAGAAACATAACGATAGGTGTGTTGACAAATGTCATTAATCCGTATGTCACACAGTCTTGACCATCAATCATCCAACATATATCTTATGAGTGTTAAAATATCATAAAGGCTCACATTACTATGTAATTACATGATAATAAACAACAGGTCGTGATACCTGGGGGCTTTTCTGTGTGGGGGTTGGATGTTCTCCTCAGGAGGGTGTGGATTACCACCAGGTTCTCCAGGTTCTTTCCGCTGTTCAAAAATACATGCAATAAAGGTAAAAATGTTGACTCTAAATTGCCTGTAGGAGACAACGTGAGTTTGAATGGGTTTTTTTGTCCAATGTTTTTTTTGTCCATGTCCAATATCTGCTGCTGGGATAGGCTAAAACCTCATGTGACAATGCACAGGAGAAGCGGATACAGGAAATTAAATGATGCAAAGATAATAAAATCCATTTAAAAATCCTTGCAAAATCTTGATACTTTTTTTTTGAATTTTTCGGATTTCACGACTTTTGATTTTGACCCCATGATGACTTAAAATATGACATGATATATCATTACTTGCTGTCCAATTAAGACTGAGACATTAACACAGTGATTAAACTTCTCAAAAAAGGTAACTTACAAGCTTTTCTCCGATAATTAAAATAGATATGACCTCAGATGTTATCAGGTGTCGAAGACCAAAGATGCTGCAATGTATATTTATAATACCACTCAGCCAGGCAAGATGTAATACAAGCAATGTGCAGAGGAGCGGAAAGAATAAACACTATTAACCACTGTAAATTCAATACAGAGTGGCCTATTAAAAATGAATATTATTTTGCTTATACTGTCAAACTTGCATAAGACTACATCAAGAGCCAATCTAAGCCTGTCCCAGAGATTATTCTCAGAAATCAGTGTTTTCAACATTCTTAAAAGTCCATGAGTACTATGAACATGATGTGCACTTTTTCAGGATTTTTATTTTCACAATGGAAGGTGTTGCACTTGCGACGGCTCATTTTCCCATCCATGTGTAAATGACTCAGTGGTTAATGAGGAGGACCTTATTCCTCACACATGTGAAACACCCTGCTCTCGCTCCGAATGCTGGGGAGTAACTACCGGCGGTGGGAAGTAGCACTCAGAATGATTTACCTGGCCATCTAGAGTTTAACTAGTTCACTATAAAGCACATGTTCCATCCCTTAATCTTCTCAGTGCATGCAGTTGCCGTAACAACACTGTCCTAATTTGAATAAACGCAGCGTTTGGTGGAGATGTGAAACCACAGATGGCCAACTTGGACCGAAACAAAGCCACGCAAAACCACATGTCCCTGAGAATTAATGCAGCTATTAACAACATTTGGACACAACTTAAATGCCTTGAAGCACGAACTGCCAATTCATGCAGCCTCTGTAAGGACTTCTCAAAATAACCATCTTTAACACGCATATTAAAATACAAAAAAAAAAACTGTAGATGTTTTCTCAGCCAGAACTAGACACCAGAGAGAGGGGAAATTTGCTTAAGGCAATATACAAAAAGACTGAATTGCACAAAGCAGAATCTTTCATCACTCTATCAGAGAGAGAAGTGAGTTAACTCAGAATTAGGATTTATACAAACTAACAAGCATTGGTCATAGGAATTTTTGGGATTGCTGACTCAGTGACGGTCTCTATCAGAGAGTTTCTGGTCTGACTACATGTGGGGTGGACGGGGTTGACATGAACTGTACCACAGTCCCTCCCACTGGGTCTGGCATTCAGGTACAGCTCCCTCCCTCCCTCTATAAAGCCTCCCATGATAGCACTGTAAACTTCAGACTTCAACTCATGGTAAACTCTTTCAACTTCGTAAACAACACCCTTGAATGTCCATCATTATACTCTACAAGCTATAGCCTGAGGTAAGGGACTTTATTATTTATCATGTTCATTTCTACTGATTTATTTATTTTTAAAATGTTGAGTTTTATGTAAGAATTTAAATTGATGCCCTGTCAAACATGAAATAGGAGGGAGTAGGAGATCAGATTTTTTAAAATTTCTTTAGTTTTTAGTTGTTTTGAATAACCTGTGTTATAAATGCATTATTACCATACTAACTATTGTTACTATATTATACTACTATGCTAAACTACTAAATGGCCTGTAACTCTTAATCACCAGCCATGATGACAATTCAATGCTGTCTTAAACTATTAATTATAATTAATTACTATTAATTACGACTCAATCACCTGCTGCAGCCGCATTTAAGAGCCTGCATCTCCTAAATGTAATTTTGTCATCTTTTCCACTGACAGCTCCCTGCCAAAATGAGATTAGCCGTGCACACTGTCCTCTGCTGCTGTGTTTTCACCACTGTCCTTCCACTGGTAAAAGGCGCCACAGGAGATCTCAATTCCAGCATGAAAAAAAGGTGCCTGATTGACAAACACAGTGAGAGCATTGTTCATTCTACATCTGCCCTCCAGTTCTATCAGCTGCTCAACCCTTGATGACACGAGAGACATTTACGAAGTTAAACATGTTATTTACGGAAAAAAAACAAGATAAAGACAATATCCAAGTAAAGTCAGAGCACTTCTCTTTTGATTGACAGATTTTTAATGTGTAATACTGATGGCTATTAGACTTCAAGTTAATATCAATCAATGTCTAAACACATAGAAAGTACTGACAAGAATCCTCTTGTTGGTTATTAGAAAATAATGATAAACATATTGTGAATGGGGCATTTTAAATGTATTCTTATTCTCTGATGGGCAAATTATGGGAAGGGAAAATTGTCTCACTTCAAACCTCTTTTTGGCATTTCTCTGCTGTGATTTGTTGAATTTTTCTACTTGTTAGGAATCCAATTTAGTTTTCTGTAAACATGAGAATATGACACCAGCTGATAGAAGACAAGAACTACATCAGCTTCAGTGGAAATGATGTCATACTTTGGATACAGTGTTGAATCTCATTCCATCTGAATGAGTTGCTTTTACTGAAACCTTCTTTTCTGTGGCAGGTTCAGAGTATGGCTACAGAACCGTGTGAAGAGAGACCTGCGCAACAGTTTGGTGACAGTTACTGAGCGGCGCTGTGACGACAATGTTGGATCGCTGCCGGACGGCAACGAAAAGATAGTCTCACCTTCATCCAGGTAATAAAAAAAGCAATATTGCAACGGCATTTTTTGGGGGGGAGAATTGTTAGGAGCTGGAATTGAACTGGGTGTGCTAGTTGCATTGCATGCTTCTCAACCATTAGGCCGCCTGCGGACCCCCAAAGCACTGCATTCATTAAGGATATGAAGGGGCCACTGGTCTGCTATTACAGGAAGTTAGAAGATAAAAATGATGAAGAAGGTGGATAAATTAAGCTGTGACGGGTCTATCCTCTGATAAGATACCAAATCCACATTGATTCAGATCTCTGTTGACATATTCCACGTTGCCAGACAGATACATCAATCTTGGAGAGCTGTATGCAAATAGAGCATTAACATCTCTTTTCCGTTCCCAGCTTTGCGCTAAACATCAGAGCCAAGAGGTCAGCGTCCTCCAAATCATCCGGCTGCGTCTTTGTCACATGTGCATACCACGACCTGCTCCACCGACTACATCAGATGAGCAACAGTCAAAACAAGACCACCGCACCCGATAAAAACATTAGCGCAGTAGGCTACGGACGCCGCCGACGCTCGCTTCAGAATGTTGGCCTCCAGACAGGAAGAGAAAGAGCGTGCACTGAAGCCGGTCAGCGACTCTGCAGACACAAAAGCACACGCACAGTGGCCTAAGACATGAACGGAAAGGCAAAGGAGAATCCTTGTTGGGGTTATGTGCTCACAGCAGATGAAGATAAGTCCCCTAAGAGGTTTTATTCCAGAGATTTACTACTAGTTATGCAGAGAGAAATGCCGCTACAGCTGCAAAGCCCCTCAGAGGAAGATTTTCTCAGGTCACTCTGGATGCAAGCAAGATTCCAATACCAGATACAGCTCGTGCATGCTTAGGTGCAGATTAGAGTGTTTCTAAACAAGTGTGTGATTCATGGATGAAGTCAGACCTGTGCGACTTGACAAGAATGTCTGTCTCTCCTTCAGCTTCCAAAGTGAATTTGGCAACTGGGACAGGTGACAATCCCTGCAGATCCTCTCTGACACGCCCGTGAACCTGAAGAGGAACAAAGGCCGCAAAAAAGGCGAAGAACTTTTTCTCAAGGAAATTACTGGACCCAAAACTGCAACAAGGAGGATCCTCTCACAAGTGAACTGAATGAAGCAAACTGCTCGTGAGGTGCAATTTCTACAATACGCATTAGGCCTATAAAAATACAATCATGTCATTTTCAGCTTGTAAATAAAGCTATGTGTATTTTTTTTTTGTATTATTTAATCATACAATACAACTATATTTTTATACCAAAACACATATCAAACATATATTTTGATAACTTCAATGAAGTGTGCATCTTATCTGTGCCCGATATTTTTTCTTTTCCTGTATTCCTCATGTGAATTAAGTCTGTGATCAGAGTTATTTGATATATCATATGTCCAGGAATCATTGTTGATATTACATCTTATTGGGGGTTTATTGTATTAGTGGTGTGTGGCAGACATTTCTTGGGAAGGTGAAAGTCATATATGACAACGTTAGGTGGTCATACAATCTCAAGAAGAAGAAAATCCTCTTGCTATAAAGTAGGTGGACTGATGAGGTCTTTTGCTGCCATCTAGCTTTACAGCACATGAGTTAAAAGCAGGCAAAGCCGCTTCAAACTCTCCACAGATGCGTAAAAAAACCCTGTTTTTTTCTGGTTGTGCCAAAAGTTTCATCTTTAAATGATTGGTTTGAAATGTATCTGCTTCTTTATCTGAATGTAATAAACCCTAACATTCTCTTAATTCAGCTGTATGGACTTGATACGGTATTATGTAACATGAGTTATGACCTCTTGTGGTGACATGGCACCAATTGTAATAGTTTTCAGCTGGCTGCTGTGTGTGTGTGTGTGTGTGTGTGTGCGTGTGTTTAAAAAAAAATCAATAAATTAATGAATGCAAACCATAAAAAAACTGAAGTAAGCTCTCAGTTATTTGGCGGATCTACTATCATCACATTTACGTTCATGCGTGCATACATGTGCTTGAATAAGGAGCCTCGTGGGTGACGTAGTCTAATATATTATCCTTTCACGATGGCATGTGTAAGTCCTATAATGTCCGTAAAGAGTGAACGGAAGAACGGCGTGCATTCCGTTCTAAAAATAACACAATTCATCAGCTGCACTCTTTCAAAACACATGTAGAGAAATGAATTAACATTCGTCGTAGGTCAACATGTTCCTGCAGTTGCACAAACACGCCATCGCAAGACAATCAGTCAAACACGGTCCACGTTTGGATGAATGAAGAGGAAGAAGCTGCGTGTTCCTCTTCAATCCATCCAGGAGCACGTGGATTAATGGTGTTGTAAGGGAGATATAATCATTATGGAATTTGACCTTCCCGGAATAGAATGGTCACAATGTTCTAAAAATGATAAACACCATAAATCTTTATTGAAATCACCAAAGCCTCCCAAACTGGAGTAATTATTGTTGTATTAATAGTTTAAGTGCTGATTTCAAGATTTTCTACAAATGAAACACAACATTTTAATCAATTGCTGTGTTTGTATGAAAATATAGTTTTTTCGTGATACTTTGCTAAGTGCATGCATTCAATCCAACAAAACATAATAATCTTTAGGAATGTTAAACACGGTTACTAAAACAAAAAGAATGCAGCTTTCCTCCGGATGAATTGAGGAACAAACCAGTCGTCACAAAGGCACCATTTATTGAAATAACATGGGATGCTTTCATGTCACTTTTGCTGAACGGTCGTTTATCAACTCACTGCCATAATATTCAACTTATTAACGAACGAGGAAAGAATAACATCCAGTCCAAATGCATGGAATTCTTTATATGTAATTAAACTTATTTATGTCTGTGTAAAGCGTGTGTGCTGATTTTATGTGGTTCTGTAAAAAACGGTAACTTTAATTTGTTTTTTTTACCTCATACACTGATGTACGTATTGGCCTCAATAATCCTGTATCTACCAGACTACCAATGACACAGAAGTGAGCCTCAACAAAAGCTCATTACAAATATGCGGGCAAATCAGCATTGAATTAAGAAAAGCAAGTATAACACTGCAAAACAGTCATACTCATAAAAAAGAAATAGTGAAGTATAAGAAGTAGTTCAATTTGAAAGCACAGCAATTCAATTTTTAAAGATAAATATTTTACTTTTACCAAAAAAATGGAGACCTAGCAAAGGTTCAGTCAGAAAGACTATCCTCTTGTACACTCAGGCCACAGTTAATACTCACATCAATCTATTATCCTAACTATTCACACATTTTCCATCTCAGTCACCTTCTTCACTGTCTGGGGCATTAATTAATATCAGCTGCACTCATTCAGGTCACCTCATTATCCATTCACCGTGTCACAACCAGTGGTGTAGCGTGAGTTGCCAGCGCCCTGGGCAACACATACACCCAACAAAAATGAACCTGTTAACCTGTAGTCAACATGCCAGAACAACTACGGCTATCAGTATCACATACATCACGGAGACGAGGCCATCTGAGCGCCTTTTGCAACTCTATAAAATTAGATTTATTTTTTTTCAATGCAAGTTATGTAACAACACAGTAACGGAAACTGCAAATGGGAAATCACACTATAAATAAGAATTATGTCTATGAGGACAGTATAGCTGTAAATAGCAGGAAAAATACTATAAAACTTTAAACGACAACGTTTATTTGAAACCCATCACGTTGAAAAACTGCAAAAAAATCAGCTCATCATTCATTAGGCTCAACAGAGTCATCAGCCACCACCACCACCAGTATACAGACTCCAAAGGGGGGGGGGTATTCCATGCTGCTTCAATCACTATCTCCCCAAAGAGACTTCTATCGGATTTCTCATCACTCATCATCCCTTGGAATAAATCATTCATTTCTCCTTCATTTTGTCATCTCTGATTGAAATACAAATATACACATAGTATTTTTTCTTCAATCATATCCATAGCCTATTATTAAGTGAGAAAAAACATGAAATATCAAAAGAAATACTCCCTTTCTCATAATTTTCCCCAAATAAATCCGACATATGCATCGTAAACAGCTCTTCTCTTTCCCCCCCCCTGCCTTTCTTTCAACAAACAGAGGTGATGACTTCATGCAATCATGATTTCTTCGAAAGAGAGTTGGACGATGTTACGAGGCTGTAAGATATCTCAAAATGTTTTCGACAGATTTTGATCAAATTTTGAGCTGGGCTGTATGAAGGGAACCGGTGAAGCGTCGAGGCGGGTCACAACTGACAGATGTGATATTTTCACTTTCTTTAACATTGTGAAATAATATTGCAGTCGTTTCTGTCAACAGCTTGTCAATACCATTAAAAATAACAATAAGCTTAACTAAAATATCCAGGCATGGACAACTGATGATTTTCCATCACTATGCGAACTATGCAAAACTGGATCCAGACGTGTGTGTGTATATATTTATACATGTATAAATATATATATATATATACTGTATATACAAAGAAATACACACACATACACACAGCGGGGGTTGGGTGGGGTGTCCATCAAAAATCACCATCATGGAAAATCATGTTTTTGTTGACAACCGACAAACTACTGATGGTAAACACATTCCGAATGCTATGAGTAGGGATTTTTAGAGTCGGGAATTATGTTGCCTCATTAATTTGACACGAGGCAGATCCGAGAAAAGAGACAGCATCATGGTGACTTCACCATAGTAGGTGCATTTGTACAAATGATGATTACCTCACTGATACAAAATGGAATGTTGGTATTGCGCAAACTCACAAAGCCTGCCGACACAACCTTTGTTGAGATCCGTCCGGACTTATCCTGGAAACTATGTTTCTCTTCAGATTTGAGTGAAAATGTAAAAATAGAGCCCTGACTTTTTATTAGTGAGTAGTAATAAATAAATAAAAAGGCAGTATTTCAGTTTTTTTATTGAGACGCTTGCCACATAAGCATAAATTCTTAAGGCTACAAACTATTTGCAAATGTAATGAATCTGTCATTTCAGAATAATCAAATTGAATCTTTGCTGACATATGACCTTACATCTGATCATATTACAGTAAGTATTCTTTTTCAAGGAATAATGTAACAATGGCAGCATGGAGGCTTAAAACATGCATAATAAAAATTCTCTTCTAGCCATCCAGATGTCATGTGAGGATTTCACATTTTTCTTTACTGTCCAGGTGGGGGCGTTGTTGTAAACCTTACCACACAACTGTGGAATTTAGGCCACAGCATGCAGAGAGAGAAACTGTAGTACCTCCAAGTATGAATGCACTGACAGTAGTAAAAACATATTTATGAAAGCTTTATGTTTCGCTATTATAACACCTTCATCCAGATGAGCCAAGGTTCCCTTCAAATATAAGAGGAGAAGCAATAGGGTTACAATAATTGTAAACTTCTGAAGTGATTCTGATTGCATCTGTTACTGCCTGTCGATTTCATGTTGCGTCTGAAACTTAATGTTCTGCTGCCATTTCCTCCGGGTCTCTCCTGTAAAAGATTTTAATCTCAATGAGACTAACCTGATAAAATAAAGGTTAAATAGAATGTATATATATATATATATATATATATATATATATCATCCATTTCCTGTTCTGTAGAAAATGGGAGTGTCTCCAACAATAACCTACTTCAAACAAGAGTTCCAGACCCTGATGCCCAATAAGGCTTCTCCGACAGTTCCAGTAGTGTTGACACTTCTGTACTGCTCCTCAAACAGTAAGTACCTTACAGCCACAATGATTCTTTTTGCCGCTTTACTCTTATCAGAAATGCCATGTCTGTATTTTACAGACAGACATGGCATTATTAACACAGATCCAATATTCTGATGCACATTTCTAAAAAGTAAAAGATACTCTTCAATCCCGCAGGATGTGGTAGTACAGAAACTTTTACTGCTGTTGCTCCTTTATCTCGTACACTTAAAAAATATGAATCGCTACATTTGTTCTGTTCTTCTTAAAGATGCAAAGCGGCCGGATTTTTATCTTTCAGCCTGAGCTCTTCTCATGAGTTTTGAAAGTGTCACCTTATTGTGTGTGAGTGTGTGTTCTTCTTCTTTCGTGATACATTTAGACAACGAAAACAATGCAAAAATAGCCTTCAGGGCTGATTACAATATTGTTATTTTAATGTTAATTCATTGTAACATGGAGAAACTGAAATGATTTAGTTGAACATTTTTTATTTTTCTTATCCTTATGAACTTGTAATCAGTTAAATGAACTGTTCACCAGTCAGTTCCGGATTCAAGACCCAAGCTGGAATGATAAATAGAAAGAATTCGACAACAGAAACCTGACATTGTTTTTATTCTGATCCCTAACTCAGTTAAGATGTTTCCAAAACACATAGTTTTATGAACAAACAATCAGCAAATGATTTTCCCTGTCTCATAGAAACACATTTTATTTCTCTTGCATCATATGAAATGGAGCGCGGGGTTCATATTGATTTGAGGAGTAGTCATAAACAAAAGTTTGATGCAACACAACACAAACTAGGATTAATATGCACCAAATTTCGACAAAATATATGGACTCATTCAGGCTGTTTAGGGGTCCAGCAGCAGGCGGGAAGAAGCTGCTTTTGTGGCGCTAGGTTTTGGTCCTGATGGACCTCAGCCTCCTGCCAGAGAGGAGAGTTTGAAAGAGATAACTTCATTCTGTCAAACAGGAGTTTGACAGAATGGTGGCCTTTGGGAGGAACCGGTGCTGATGGTTATTGAGCCCGGCACCTGCTGACCCAGCTTCACGCACTGCTTCCTGTTGGACAGGAAGTCAGTGATCCATCTGCAGATGGAGTCAGTCATGGTCAGCTGGGATCGCTTGTCAGGGAGCAGAGTTGGAATGATGGGGTTGAAGCAGGGCCGGCCCGTGGTTTAGGCGTAATAGGCAAATGCTAAGGGCGCTGTCCATCCAGGGGGCGCCACAAATGGGGGAAGAAAAAAAATGTAACTTCCACTATTCTTAAAGCTAGTTGGTATTATGTCTTAATATGGAGACAATAAGCCCACATTCATTTAACTGCATAGCAAAGCTTATTAAATAGGAACAATAATAACAATAATGATGACACGTTACATTCCTAAGACATTCCCCGACTAATTAGACTTTACCTGCTACCTGGGGGGGGGGAGTGGTCGTTTTTTGATGTGACCCCAAGGCGAGCTCGACAAGTCAAACAACATCTCCAAACGTCCCAAACTGTCTGGTGCCCAGGGGAGGAAAAACAGAAAAGAAGAAGAGGAAAAAGGAGACACAGACAGAGGTAACGTTACAGTAAAGATGACGTCATGACATTATTTGTCTGTTGCGGAACGACGTCATTAACCGTTAGCATAACATGGTTTGCTAATCAATAAATAGCTTGCGTTAACTGTTAGTTTTAACGTCAGTTAATGTTATGGAAGGGCCTAAGCTGTAATGGAAAATAGTAATGTAACTACTCCCACCTTACCTTCCTCAGGGAAGTGTGTAAATATTAGATATATTCAGCAGGTGTTATAATCTAAAATTTGTCTACATTTTTATTGACATGTGGTTAGCTCACGTTTTCTTAGCTTGTAATAGTCGATCAAAATGCTTTTCCTTTTTTTTATATTATAGTTGTAAGCCCGGCTGTATGTTGTGTTACAGTTCATATTGTCTAAAGTGTGTTTATAGTGTTAAACGTTACATCAGTGTTAAAGTGCATAACTTATATCTATATTATACTGCAGTTTACTGCTAGTCTCTGCATTCTGCTAATCAGCATTTCGTTGTAATGACAATAAAAATGAATCTTATATAATTTGCATATGAGAAAAAGTACATTGTACATTATACATGTACAGTATAGTGAACATCATGCATGTATTTCTTAGATTTTTCATGTATATCATTTCATTTTATTCTTGAAATCATATGTATCATATCATATTTATTATTAGACTGGTGTCACATACTCCTCTTCTCTCTTCAGATGCGCTGTTGAGGTGTCTCAGTCCCACCTTTCTGAAAGGAATTGCAGAATTTTCCACCATTGCCATCAAAGAATTTGACAAACATGGAGGTTGAGGAGGTGGTGGTGTAGTTTTTAAGTCATTAAAGTTAATGCAGTATCAAAAAGCACCACTAAGTCTTTGTAAGAACCCCCTTTTCCCCCTTTTTATTTAAATCCTTGTAACTTTTGTCAATACTTCTTTCTTTCATATCTTATTTTGTGCAGTGCCTTATCTATATTGTATTTATAATTTATTTTATGTCACTTGTTCACACTTTTTATTTTGTGGGTATTTAAATCTTATACTTTATCTAAGTTATTTATATTGTATTTCATATATTCATTCCATATTTTTTTGTAGTTCTTTCTAATTCGTTCTAAGTATTTTGATTGGGCAATTGCTTTCTTTAAATAAAAGAATGTCCAAGATAAAGCTATTCAGTTTCTTGTGAGTATGTACACCAGCAGTGGAATTTAT